>PVIR01041714.1:0-12612 GCA_004026965.1 Petromus typicus | reverse complement strand
CCGGTAACCACATAACAATACTGGGTGTGGAGACCCACACCCAGCAGCAACCAGTACCACATACCACAGTGCCGGGCGTGGTGGCTCACGCCTGTAATCCCAGCACTCGGGAGGCAGAGGCAGGAGGATTGTGATGTGAGTTTGAGGCTGAGCTCAGGGCCAGCCTGAACCACAAAGCGAGACCCTGTCTCAAAAACCTGAAAAAAAGAAAAAAAAAAAAAAACAGGTAAACATAGAGGATCTCAGATTGTGAATACCACACAAGTGCGAAGGCCTTGGAGTCCCAGGGTGGAAATGAAAGTGTCTGTCTCATGTATGTGCTTAGAAAAGATCTGAGTGATGTGATGATATAGGAGGGGAAAGCAGAAGGGAAGGGGACACAGATGTGTGATGGCCTGAGGCGAGAATGCTCTGTAGAAAGAACAGCAAGAAAAAACCCCCGAGGCAAGTGTGCTCGCACGCTTCTTAAACACTGGAGAAAACATCAACTGGGGCCGAGGATTTAGCTCAATAGTTCCGACTCCTTCCTTGTAAGTTCAAGGACCTGGGTTCGACCCCGGTAGCCACATACAGCAATGCTGGCCGTGGAGACTCATGCCCACCAGCAATCAGTACCACATACCACAGTGCCGGACATGGTGGCTCACGCCTGTAATCCCAGCACTCGGGAGGCAGAGGCAGGAGGATTGCTGTGAGTTCAAGGTTGAGCTCAGGGCCAGCCTGAACTACAAAGTAAGACCCTGTTACAAAACAAACAAACAAACAAACAAAACACTGAAAATGGCAACTGGCTTCAAGTGAGAGAAGTGGAATGAAAGGCTAAAACTCATCAAAGATGGAGAAATATCAGAGGGACACTGAACTGTAGAAGGAAACAAACTCTCAACTGCACAGTGACTCCTTCCGGCACATGGACACCACAAGAAAACACAGGCATGAAGGCGGGTTTGTCCTCGTCCTTTGTGTTTTTGGCTAGTAATGTTTTTCCTCTTGTATCACTTGGAAGAAATTCTGCCTTACAAGAATACCTACTCAGCCTTTCTTTATATATGCTAAGTACACTTCTGGAGTTTTTTGTTTGCCCTTTAGTTTTATGAATAAGTGGTTTTCCCATAAATAAAGGCTCAGAATTTCTGTTACATTCACTGAATGCTCCTTTGTGATTTTTGCATGATATCACCTGCACAACAAAGGTTTCACCTGCTTTCCCTGAAGTTTATATATAAAGGTACATTAGTGATTTTTCTCTAAGACATTGTCTTTCTTTGTAAATTGTCCTTGATTTTCTTCACCTTTGAAGTTTTAATACATTAACAATCAGATTCATATAAAACAAGAAGCAGGATTCCATGCCAAAGCCTCCCCACCCACCCACCCCACCACCCTGCGGGTTTCTCTCATTAGTACAGTGTGTCCGACCCATAATTTTTAGCCTCAAGCATCTGACAAGTTATGTAACTGGATCGAGGGGCGCTGACTTCCTTGAACTGGATCAAAATCACGATCTCTCAGCAGAAGGATAGAGCACAGGGCATTGCTGTCCCCAGGTCTGTGTGCCCCTCTTCCACCAGAACCATCCAGAATGCTACTCAGGTGTTTGGTTTGGATAATTTTACTGATTTCTCAGATTAAAGGTATGTTTTACTCTTTATATCAGGATTTCTGTATTGCACTATATGCTCCTGCTTTTTAGACATAGAAATTTTAAGTTTAAATGATGAAAACATGAACTAGGTATGCATTAGTTATTTTTGTGGTGTAGTTTTTGGCCTAGGCTATGACTAAGCGGGAGATCAGATGATTCTGGGAAATCCACATATTCTTAAACACTGTGGCCCATGGTGGTGGGAGGAAGTGGACGTCCCCGAACACCTACCCCGCAGCAGGCACTGTGCTCCCCTTTAACTTGGTGGGATGTTTAAGATTCGATATCGCATCACCACTTTACAGGAGTGAGAGTGAGAGCAGTACCATCAGGACGGAGACGGCCGGTGCTACTGCTGCTCACCCGAGTAATACGCCAGCAAAACCTCCGGTCCAAAAGCCCTAGGCCTCTCCGCTCATGTTTGCATCGCTCTTTGAGGTCGGGGGTCATGTCACAGATTCTCTCCCTGTACGACAGAACAGGAATTGAAGATCGTGTTCCACAAGAGCTTGGGGTACCTATGGTTCTCTAACAAGTGGAAGCTATGTATTTAACTATGGAACCAAATACTTAAATGCCCATGCTCCTGGAAGAGAAAGTGTAGTAGCTGCTGTGGAAGTAGGCCATTCTGGCACAGGCTTTGACAGGAGCATTCCTGTCAGACTCAAATGGGAGAAAACAAGGACAACTGTAGATTGTGGAAGGTGATAGGGCAACGTGTGTCTCTACCTCTTTTCCAATGTGCTTTCTATTTTCCTAGCTTGGTGTATCCTTCTTGATCTCCTTGCCTGTGAGTGAGGATGAAGCTGCTAAGGCAAGCAAGGGAGCCATGTGAGAACCGTCTGGCTCTTCAGATACTGTGCATGAATTTTAACCTCAAGGGGATCCTCTGTATTTCCTTTCAGAAAATGCAGGCTTTGGAGCAGAGAGACCGGAGTTTGTTCAACCTAAAAAGCTTCGTCTGGTTCACAAGCGAGATGTTGAACACATCCAAGATCTGGACATACCGGTATCATTTGCTTTTCAGTAGCTAAGACTTTTTGCTTCCCTAGATGTATACAAAGCTGCCTCGGTCCCCAAACACAAGCACAGAGGAGACACAGGTTTGAGTTTTTTGGAGGATTCCCACTCATCTCATAGTATGTGGGCAGAAGAAACAATCCTCTAGGGTTAGAAAACAAACTCAGCTTTTAGGGGGCACCACTTTCTGTGTCTTGGTTCACAGAACTGTTCTCAGCAGCTTTCCAGACTGACTTAAAGCAGGAAGATCTGTTCTGAGCTGGTGCCCTGCAATTTAATCTTCAGCCCCAGATCTGCTTCCCCAGAGATCTGGCACATCGGTTTACCTGGGAGACAGAGAGGGCTGCAAAGGTGAAAAACCTTCACAGTGATGAAAAGTCTCCTTTGGCCTGTCACTTACAAGTGTTTATTCAGGTGCCACAATTTTTAAGTATTTAACATTGTTTTAAACCTGGCAGATATTTATTATAGAAAATAGATAATGTATGTAAGAGGGGGCAGGCTTCAAAATTATCTTCCATCCCCACATTCCAAAAGATGTTGGGTGAAAGTTCTTAGATATTCACCATTAGGCATTTGCATTTTAGATCTGAGGTTTTAAATTTGACCCAGAAAATACTGTCAGCCATTTGGCTAACAAGTATGGAAGAATGTGTCTCCTTTCCTGCCCTCTGCCATGACAGTAGAGGGTTTTCCAGTAAAAACTGATTTTTGTCCAATAATTTTCTTTATAAATAATTTTTCTCTTAATCTCCAACTCTTTTCTCACCTTCTCAAACTTCTGTGTTGGTTGAAGTGTGTTTCCCAGTATGGGACAAAACCAGCCTTCTGCTACCCACAGTGAGAAACTGGTGGGTTCTTCCAGCAGCCTTTGCTTTGGGACTCAGTCAAGACTCATAGCAGCAGCTCCCTTACTAAAACTCAGATGGGCCCAGATGGAGACTGGAAATGCACAAGATGAGCTTTGTGCTCCACTGTGGCACTATGTTGTATACATTCACACACACACACGGAGACTTGCACACATGCGTAACACGTGGAAATACAGTAAGTGAATCAACCTTTCCTATTTGATCTGCCATTTAGTTTCTTGTCTGTTCACTTGAGTTTCAAATCTTTCTAATGAAGTCCTAATTCTTTTTGTTAAAGTGCAATTTAAATAGCCCTAACTATATATACTTCACGTTTAACAAACATAAAACCCTTCTGTCTACTTCAGAACGGTTTCTTTTGGTATCTTGCTTGTAGTGCTGATGGAGTTAAAAGACAAACCAGAAACCTGGTCTCACTCTTGATTCCTCTGGGCTCTCTTTGCCACCAAATAATCACAGGGATTACAATGTCTTCTGAAATCACTTGCTCCTCTCTCTTCCCCGGCCCAGATCATCTACATTCCATCAACAACTTTAAGTCGCTTCATGATCTACAGTACTGGTTTCTGCAGAGCCACTAAGTACAATAAATAAGCTATAAGCTATCATACTTTCTGCATATTTCTGCCTAAACCCTTTGCTTTTCTTTGGTCTTAGGAGATGGTCTAAATCTTTTACTAGTGAAGCTGTGCAGTGTTTAGTTCTTTCCTAGAGCTTTTCTTCTCACATGACTTCCACTTATGCTAGAGTTCCAGCAATCCTGAATTTCTCTTGGTTCCTCAAATATGCAGAGTTCTTTCCTGCCCCAGTGCCTTTTCATATGTGGTCACTTGCCCAAGTCTGATTGTTTCTGTGTTGCTGGTGAAGTACTTACATTTCTCTCATTATGATACTTGCACTCAATTACTTGGTTGTTTTTCTCCTTTACCAGTTTGGAGCTTCTTCTGGCCAAGGGCTCCATCTTGTGCATTATTATATTTTTGTTTTCATTGTCTTGAGGTAGTAATTGTTAAATGAACAACGAATTAAAAATATGTAAGATACATGACTGATGACTGTGAATCTTAAATTGCAAAGATTTCTGAGGGGTCATAACATAATAAAATACCACCAAAGAAAGTGGTGAAAGGACATGAATCACAAATTTGCAGAGCCACTAAGTACAATAAGTGAGCTGGAAGCTATCATGCTTTCTGTATAAGCCACACCTAATGAATGTTACCATTCCGTTAACAATGCTAAAAGTTCTGGAAAAAGAAAATTCATCACAGTAAGTTATCATTTCATTGTTTGAAAGACTTTTTTATGTCAATATCTATTTTTAATTGATTTTATTTTTGGTACATTTTTATATACACTATCATCATCACATTCAACACTGATAATTTGTAACTGTACATGACACATCTTGATTCTCATTTTTCCCTGTCCTCCCATCAGTCCTCTACCCTCTCTATGCCAAACTTTGTTTCCTTTTTTTTACCATCACATTTTTTCTTTTCCTTCCCCTATTCCTGCTTTCCCTTTTCCTTTTGAACATTTTCTTCTTTTTTCATACTATTTATACATTTTGAAACTCCTTTACACTTCCAGCTTCTCATACCAGAGAAATGATACATTATTTACACACCTGTGTCCTGTTTATTTCACTTATTAGTATATAATGACAACATCTGTTCCTGGGGAGGATTCGTAGCTTTTAAATAATAGCTACTACAGCTAGCATTATACAAACTGGGACTGCTATAAATTGCTGGTGGAGTTCTAAGTTTGTATTACCTTTGTTCAGGATATTTTGTCAGTATTTATTTAAAACTTTTTATTTTTTCTATGTTGTTGGCAATGCATCTCTAATGTCAGTTAACTAAATTCCCGATGAGTCAAAAGAATAAATAGTTTTATTTGCACTGTGCTTTGAAATCCTAAAATACATGCCATGAAAGAACATCTTTAAGACTAGGAAAAAGGCATTATTTATTGAGTGCAGTTGGAGCTTATAAACTAGTGTACAGAAAGTCTGTGATTAGGAGGAGTTATGCACATTCATATGATCATTTGCACATCCCAGGATGATGGCAAATATATTTTTCATTTGATTTTATTTTATAACTAGAAAAAGTTTTTTTGAATTTTTAAATTAAAAATAACAAGTAAAATCTGCCTTATAGATCTCGGTCTCTTTAAATTCAGCATTATCAGGATTTCTCTTTGCCAGGCACTGGGCATTGTGGGGTTGGATTCCACCCCTTCCTTCTTTCTTCTCTGCTGACAACTCTCTGCTTACACTAAACCGTGTGCACGGAAGTCACGTGGGGGGTCTTATTTTACAGGAAGCGTATGATGAAGAACTGTTGTACGAAATAAAGCTAAGTAGGAAAACTATAATCCTTCACCTTCTGAAATCAAGGTAGGTTCTATTATGATTTAATACCTTTTGGAAAATAAATACTGCCAGTAAAGTGAATGTCTGAAGTCATTAGAATCTGTATATTATTTAAATATTTTCCTCTTCACATATGAGCTCATCATATCTGAATAGTGTAAACACTGTGGACATAGTATTCCAGGCCTTGAACTAATGCCTACTTCGGGCACTTGGAGTTCTTCACATTCACTCTCAAAGAAGATTGATATATTAGTGATTTTTTAATCAGTTGAACAAGAGAAAATATTTAAAACATGGTTTGTAAACTGACTTTTAGTCATTGTACAAAGTGGATATGTACTACATTCTTTTGGAGATCAAGGTAGGAACTGGGGAGAACTTGCTTCATCGTGATATCTCTCATAGATTATCTGGATATAATTTTCTAAATTATAAATTATCTGGATATTTTTAAACCTTTTAATCCTTCATCATTTCCACTGTTTTACAATAATACACATGATTCCACCAGAGCCCCAGATATTAAAAGCATGTGAAGTTGTTAAAGCCTAAGTAAAATGGAAGGGTGGCAACTTCCATGATTTTTATTTTCAAAAATGTGTAATAGTGACTTAAACATTTTCCATTATGATTGCATGTTTCAATACTTTGAAATGTTTGGCTGGGGGGAAAGCCTAGTGTCTGGTTGTCATCTCGCTTAATCCACAGACTGAACAGATCTTACCAGTAAGTGTAAAGACTGGTAGATATTTTGTGATGAAGTTTTGTTTATGTTTTGAGATTTAATGTAAAAATAAACACAATTTGTGATTTTTCTACTGGCCCAGCGTATTGACATTAAAGCTAAATAGTTCAGAGAAATGGGATCCATTATATGCTCCCCTACTCTCCACACTAAATATAGCTAAAATCTTTGGATATTATAAGAAAAATGTTATACTGAAAGATGACAGGAGGAAGTAGACCAGCTAAAGATTTTTATATCCAAAAAATGACAGCACAAATAAAAATTATCAATCAACTAAATTTCTCACAATTTACTAGCAGCGTGCCACTGAGCAGAGAGCTGATGGTCTGCAGGAAAATGACGGTTGTCACAGAGAAAGTCAGTCCTACAGAAGGCTAGCCTGACTTCTCTTACTTTTTTCAGATAATTTATTTATAGAAGACTGTCTTGAAGTCATCAGTATGAAATGTTACCAACTAAAGCACAGATCTTTCATTTCAAAAGTCTTAAATTTTCAAGAGTAGTGTTTCTGGGTTCACTTTCAAAGTTCTATTTTTTTAGAGTAAAATGAAATGATTTTGATATTTTTCAAGTTAGCTGTGGCAAAGAGCTCTTGGATTTGGATCCACAGCAGTAGATGCCTCTAATCTTATACGAAGGACTGTGCAGAAGTTGGATGATTCTATATTGATAACTCAGAAAGTCCTATTTTTACTTATGTGCAGAAAAGGCTATAAAGTATGACATGCAAATATTAGCAGTGATATATATGGTGATGGTGAATTCAGGGTAATTTTCTCTAGAGTTTTCTAAATTTATTATATGAATATATATTGCTTTTACCTAAACAGGTAGCTATTTACTTACTTGATGTTAAGATTATATAAGTATCACAAATTTTTGCATCAATTTGGGCTTTACCATTTTAACATTTACTCTGAGTTTATAAAATACTATTTTGTTAAAATTGATGCAATCTTTTTCTTGTTTTCCTAGCACTTTTATAAAACCATAAAATGTAGAAACAGAGGGAGAGGAGAAGGAAGAGAAAGTTATTTTAAAAACAGTGGATGAAATAATGGAAATATAATTTTTGCAAAAAAATTGGGAGCAGATAGGGGGAAGGGAAAGAACAAAACTAAGATGTGTTGTGTACATGTAGGCATGACTCAGAATACATGTTACTGCTATGTACTGAAAACACGTACTAATAAAAAAATTAAATTAAAAATATTTTCTTTTTTCAGGAGGAAACCTTGCGGAGATGTGAAAGCAGGGTGGAGGTCTTTCTAGAGCATGATTCATTTGATCTGTTAGATTTGTAGAATGAGTAAATGTCACCACTTTTCTGCCTTCTTTTTCAGAGAACTCCTCGGCTCAAATTACAGTGAAACATTCTACACCACAAAAGATGAAGTGTTCACTAGTCACCCTCAGATAACGGTACATTATGTAACCTCCTTTACTACTTCTTTGAAACAATTACTCCCTTGTGTGACTTTGAATCCCAATTCTAGCTTCACAGTTTGCCCCACAAAGTGCTACATCACTAGTGGGTTGGAATTGCTTACTCTTAATGGATGTTGCTAGGGTAAAAACATATGTATGATCCGAGGAGTACTAAAGGAACCTGACCACAGTGAGCAGGCAAACCCGTGACTGTAATGTGTGTCCTTTCACTGCGCTGAGTCCTGCCTTGCTCTGTGTTACACCGAAGAAGGGAAGTTATATACAGGGCAGTGCATGCTCTACAGGGAAGCTTCACAGACTTGTAAAATTAGGGATTAAAAATCTAAAATTGGAAACCAATTTGAAATCTGCATCCAGTTGACCCATATATGGGTTTGTAACCCCTGCCCAGTTCTGCTGATGCCCCACATTAGAGATTCTTTTTCATTTTCCAAACAAGCTTTTGTTCATCTCAGTATTATTATAGTAAGTGCAGATTCTGTTTTAGCCCTCATTCCCCTTTCCAAAGCAAACCCTCTGCAGTCTTCCATCTAAGAACAGTGTTACTCCTGCACACTTCCTCTGTTTAAAGCAGATGGCAAGCCCTGAGTTTCAGGACTCTGAAAACTGGGCAGCATGCTTTGGTGCAAGGGTGATTATTATCCTTGAGTGTAAGAAGCCCTTGGACAGCCACGGAAAATGGCACCCACGGAGGGGAGTTGAGCAGATGGAAATGAGAGGAGAGCTCTCATTAGCTGGAGAAGCCATGGAGAGCAAAACACCAAGTAATTGTGATAAAGACGCCAGATTGACCAGAGCAGAGGCGGGAGAGGCCCTGGCTGGAGAGGAATATCTGATTTTAGAGATCAAAGGCATGTTTGATCGTAGGCAACTGGGAAATTGTAATATTAGTGCAAGACGATGTGTTTGTGAAAGATCTTAGGTAGATTGCAGAAGTAATATTTATAAGCATAAGGCTTACATATCTGAAACTAGTGCCAGCACCAAACAGACTTAAATTCATAAGGAAAAGATCCATGTGTGGCCTTCCACAAAGTAGTCAGTAATTAAGATGAAAGATTTCTAAACAAGTGCAAATATTCATAAGTAAAAGAAAGCAATGAATGCATATATAGAAAAGTGTCAAACTTAATTGAGTGAAACACTCATATGCTGAACAATTACATATTAATAACTACATAATGTAACATTAATACTTCCATTTAGAGATGCTTCTGGTATTTTAGGATCACTGCTTTTATCAAGGATCCATCATCCATGAACCTGACTCTTCTGCCAGCATCAGCACATGCAATGGTCTGAGGTAAGGTGGAGTATTTAGAGCATCTCCCTATTTCATTTATTATTTCTTTATTTTTTGAGACAGGGTCTCACTTTATAGATTAGACTGGCCCTGAACTCACTATGTATCCTAGGTTAGCCTCAAACTCTGGGCAATCCTCCTGCCTCTGCTTCCCAAATGCGGCGATTACAGGAGTGAGCTACCATGGCTGGCATTGTGGTATGTAGTACTGAGGATTGAACTCAGGACCTTGTGCTTGCCAAGCAGATGTCAGAAACACTGAGCTAAATCCTCAGCCCTTCCTTATTTCCTTTATGAATTTGGTATGGATTTGAAAAGTGTTCATTGGCTCTGTTTCTTTTACTCACCTTGTAAATGAAGAAATGGCTACTGTCTACTTGAGCGGTATGGGCTCCAGCCTATGAAGCATGATTGTGTTTGACAAAAGCTGTCTAACACACAGCCCTTGGCAAGGTGCATTTACAAGACATGATTAAAAATCTTAAAGTTGGAGGATTGCTGACACCATCCAATCTGTGCTCTAATGTCACTGATCAAGATACTGAAATGAGAGACTTGCTCCTTAGTATTCAACCTGCTAGCAATACAACTGAACCCAAAACTTAGGTTTCTCAACAGTTCTGTGAATTTCCACTACATCACAATACTTCAGTAATTTAGATTTTTATAAATTAGGTTACATTTTTTTCTTTAGAAAGTGAAAGGTCATATATGCAGTCATTATTTCTCTGTAGGTTTTTATAAAAATTATTAACACATTAAGCATTAAAAACAATAGCAAATCCTTACAAATGTAGATCCAAACCAAAATGTATTTACCTCATTACTCTACCTTAATATACAGTGTAAACCATATCAAGATATGTCTATCAACCCTGCCACCCCTCCCATTTACTTTCCTTACCCCCACTTTTCCCTTCCTAGTTCACCTCTCCCTTGGACATTTTCTTGCTATTTCACATCACACATTGCACATTATGATTCATTATGAATCATTATGATTCACACTTTCAGTTTCTCAAAGCAGGTATATTATTCAGTATTTACACATGTATGTCCAATTTATTTCACTTAAAAGTATGGCCTCAATGTTCATTCATTTAGCTGTAAAAGTCTCAGGTTTACCATTCATTATGGCTAAGTGGTACTCCATTTTATTAAAAAAAAAAAACCCAAAACAAAAATCTTTGTTATCCAGTCACCCGTTAATGGGTACTTGGATCATTTCCATGATCTTGCTATTACAAGCTGAGCAGCTATAAACATGGGTTCACATATATTACAGCGGTATATTGCTTTTAATTCTTTTGGGAGTAAATATAGCAGGAAAATAGAACGGTCAAATGAGATTTCTAGTCTTAGATTTTTGAGGAATTTCCACAATGGTTGCACCAGTCTACACTCCCACCGGCAGTGGAGGAGAGTTCCTTTCTCCCCACAGCCCTGCTGTCATCTGTGCTTAGCCATCTTTCTTTCTGAAGTGAAGTGGAATCTCAGCATTATTTTACTGGCATCTCTTGAATGACCCTGACGTGGAACATTTTTTCATGTGTTTATTTGCTGCTTCTACTTCTTCATATGAAAAATGTCTGTTCATTTCCAATACTCATTTTTAGACTGGGTCTTTAAATTTGGAGTATCTGATTTTAAGTTCTTTGTGCATCCTACATAATGGGCCTTTATCTGAGGAAGAGCTACTAATTTTTTTTCCCATATTGTGGATTGTCTCTTCACTCTGTGGTTTCTGTTATTGTCCAGAAGCTTTTTAATAGCAATAAATCCCAGTTATTGATTCTTTGTGCTAATTTCAGAGTGTCTGAGGTTTTGTTCATAAAATATTTTCCTATGCCTTCAAGAGTTCTACCTAGCCTCTCTTCCATTAGGATTAGGGTTTCTGTTTTAATATGTAGATCTTTAATCAATTATTATTTTAGTTTGATGCACAGTGAGAGATATGGGTCTATTTTTAATCTTTAGCAAGTTAAGACTCAATTTTTCCAGCATTATTTATTAAAAAGACTATCTTTCCTCCAGTGAGGATGTTTGGCTCTTCTGTCAAAGATTAGATGGCTGAGTATATCTGGAGTAGTTTTTTAAGTCTTCTAATCTGTTGCGTTGATTAGTACTATGTCAGTACTAATTGTCAGTACTATGCTGTTTTTATCACATGAGTTTTGTAGTATAGTTTTAGACTGGGGATTGTGATACCCCTGCCTTATCTTCATTGCCCAGGATTGCTTTTGCTAGTCTAGATCTCTTCTGGTTCCAGATGAATTTTTGGAATTTTTTTTTTAATTCTGTAAAACATATCATTAGAATTGCAATCAGCATTGCATTATATCTATATAACAGTTTGGGAGGTATGACTGTTTTCAGTATATTTGTTTTTCCTACCCAAGAAAAAGGAGTGACCTTGTATTTTCTGATGTCCTCTTTGATCTCTTTCTTTAGAGTGTGGTAATTTTCATATTAGAAGTGTTTTATTTCTTTTATTAGCTTGATTCCTAGGTTCTTCATATATTTTGGATGCTATTGTAAAAGAAATTGTTTCTATAATTTTTTTCTCAGTGAACTGTTTATATACAAGAAGTCTGTTTATTTTTTGGGGGGTTGATGTATCCAGCTACTTTACGGAATATAGACATTAAATCTAGAAATCTTTTGGTGGAGTTTTTGGGTCTTCTATTTAGAAATTGAAATCATATTTAGAAAATGAAAATGTAACTAAGAACTTATCAACAACAAAAAGCCCAAGTCCTGACAATTTCACTGATGAATTCTACAAGAAATTTAGGGAAGAGAAAATCCCACTACTTCTCAACCTCTTTAATGAAATTGAAAGGGAAGCAATTGTCCCAAATTTATTTAGGGAAGCAAACATTACCTTGATTCCAAAAGCAGATAAATACCCAACTTAAAAAAAAAAAGAACTATGGGGGCCGGGGAGTTAGCTCAGTGGTTCCGGCGCCTGTCTCGCAAGCGCAAGGACGCGGGTTCGATTCCCCGGTAACCACATAACAATACTGGGTGTGGAGACCCACACCCAGCAGCAACCAGTACCACATACCACAGTGCCGGGCGTGGTGGCTCACGCCTGTAATCCCAGCACTCGGGAGGCAGAGGCAGGAGGATTGCTATGATGTGAGTTGGAGGCTGAGCTCAGGGCCAGCCTGAACCACAAAGCGAGAC
>PVIR01041713.1:0-12638 GCA_004026965.1 Petromus typicus | reverse complement strand
TGAAGTTGTCCCACAGGCCCATCTTCCCTCTGAAAGAACTAATGAGAAATTCTTCTGTTCTTCCCTCCTAGCTTCTAGAAATCCTTTGTGTGTAACATCATAATGGCAACCTTCCCATGAGATTCTTTTTGTATACTGCTGTCCCTTGTCTTGATGTTCTTTGGACACCAGGTACATTGGATTAGGAGCCCAAACTTTTCCAGTATGACATCATTTTAACTAATTATACCTGACTTCTGTTCCCTGATATGGCAACATTTTTAGGTATGAGATGCTTATATTTCAGCATATGAATTCAAGAAATATCAAAGGTGAATTAGTGAAGGATTGTCAGACTGTAGATTTATCCCTGGCACTGTCATTGTCAGATATTTGTATATTGTATTAGCTTTAATAGCATCAGGATCTTTGTAGCATAGTGTATCCTAAGATGTTTGGAAAAGAGCAGCTAATGACTCTCATGTAGAACCACTACACTGGTTTCCAATTTGTGCTCTCCAAGGTTCCAGATAGGGGATGGAGAACTTTGTTCATAACACCACTCTTTACCTAACTTACTTCTTTTTTTTTAAATTGAAATCTTTATTGGTATATTACATACATGCATCATGATTGCACTCCACAATGGAGATTTGTACCAGTATAAGACACAACTTAATTCTCATTTTTTCCCATGGCCCTACCCACCCTAACACCCCCCTATACACATAAAATTTATTTCCTTTTATTTTTATTATAATCTCATTATTTTCCCCCTTTACTGTATTTCATTTTGAGTATTTTCTATTTCACAATATATAATATACAGTTCTAGAACTCATTTACATCTTTATTTTCTCATACCAGAGAAAAGATGCAATATTTACCTATCTGTGACCTATTTATTTCACTTATGAGGATATCCTCAAGGTATGTCCATTTAAGTATAAATGATTCAAACTTGTCATTTTTTATGGCAGAGTAATACTCCATTGTGTAGAAGAACCACAGCTTTTTTATCCAGTCTCCGGTTGATGGACATTTGGGTTGTTTCCAAGATGTAGCAGTCACAAACTGAGCTGCTATAAACATGGGTGCACAAATGTCACTGTGATATAAGTCTTTTAATTCTTGTGTGTATATACCCAGCAGGGCAATGGCCTAATTTACTTCTAAGAAGAGAAAAATTTGATATCTGCATCTCTCAAAGGAGACTTCTAGGTGTTTTGGAGGTTATACTTTTTAGTTATAATGTGGATATCTAAGGGGAAGACAAGGTCAGCATTATGGAACATAGAAATTGATGAGGAATTTAAAAGAAAATGATAAAAGTACAAAAATCATAGGTGAAAATATGACCTACATACATAATCTCAGATCATTATATATTAGATCCAAGTAATACATTGACATGTTAAACCTTTGAACATCAGAGTTTGAAAATATATGTGTAGCTGTCCTCCCCTACATCAACTTTAGAAATGCATAGAATAGGACCACAGCAGAATTAAAATATCTATGGAAGTACCTTTGAGCAAAAAGCAGAAAAAGAAATAGTAGTGGAACCTGTTCTTTGCAATTCTATCTGAAATGGTTATACGGTTAAACTTGAGGTTAACTTTAGCTGTTGACTTTTATCTTTGTGGATAAACCTTGAAAAAATAAGACCAGTGACTCATTCAACCACTTGGGTAAAGTGCTGGGAGCACAGCATTATCAAAGAGACAGATGTAGGATGACAGAAAAAGATTTTTGTTAGGTAACTCCTGTACTTAAATTCAATGTGCGTTGCCAATTTGGGAATTTGCTGCATTATATTTATCACACAGTTAGAATTTCTGATAGGTGAGTAGTTGTAGATTTGATCACATCAATATCTGGATAATTTTCAAGTGGAAAAAAAGTGCTGAACTAAAATTCTGTGTTAGGTTCTTTAAAATTTTTAAATGGGAAAACATTTGGTTTATGTATAAAGTAAAATAGCAGTCAAGCTGATGGAAATGGCTTCATTTTTGAAATTCCATTGGAATGTATCTTTAGTCTCTTCCTGTACCACGACCCAGCATCTTCTACCTGCCATTTAAAAGAGGAGAGGTTGACTTTGGCTCATGGACTCAGCCATTTCCATCCACAGTCAAGTGGCTCCAATGCAGAAAATGGCACAATGGAAGGGCGTGGCACAGGAACGTTGCTCAATCGGAAACCAGAGAAGGGATGGAGGAGCCGAGAGGGAGTTGCGCCCTGCAAGGTCACGCCCCCACTCAGCCCCTGCACTCTCCAGGGTATGAATGTGCCAGTGAAAACGGTGCCTTCCTGTCCACCCACCTTCCAAATGCAGAAGGCTTTTGGAAGACAATCTAGATATGATCACAGCATAATTATGATTTTATTATTTAAAAAAACAGCGTGTTCATAAACAAATTTCAATTGCATTGGCATTTGGAGGGTTTTACTACTTTTCTTATTCTTAGGATAGATTATGGAAGGTTAGAGAAAATATATTTATTCTAGGCCCTTGGAAACTACTTTGTGTAACTTTTTGTATTATGAATGTGTGTCTATAATATTACACATACATACATTTTATATATATATGATATCTATTATATATACATATTTATTATACAAACACACACACAGCTGTGCTTTGCTATAACCTGCTCTTTTGTCATGAACTCACTTCTGTGTAACTAATGATGTAGCTAGTTGAAAGTGCAAAGAAGAAACAACTTTAAAATATACTAGGATTATGTTCAAAATAAACCTGTAGTAAAATAAAAAGGTTAGATCACCCCATTTCACAGAGACTACAGGATGAGCTGCAGTGAGGAAGAGCCTCTCTTTCCCACAATTCAAGGTAATGGGAAGACTGGTGACAGCCACCCAAGTGTGGGTAATTTTTGTCACTTATCTTGTGCTGACTCTGCTGACAAACCATGGACACTGAGAACTGTATTGTGAAAATATTGAGAAGTCTGCAAAACATATTTGACTCTTTGCCAAAACACTTTCCCTAGATGTCTTTTAAGTGAGTATTTTGTGGGAAATTTAATCAATGGTCTTATGATTCATTTACATTAAGCTCATCAAAATATGGGGTGATTTTAAATGTCTATGAAACCTTAAAGTTTATGAGGTCATTTAGGCTTTGTCTTTTTTTTTTTTTAGATAGGGTCTTTTAAAATGTTCACTGATTCTAAGAAAGTCACTCAGGGTTCATTGTTTGGTGTTTTTATGATACTCTGCAACTTTAGAAGAGTTTTAAGAAACATAGTCTAATCTGATTGGAGAAATACAACTTCTGTTATTGTCTCCCTTTGCTAAAGGAAGAAATAGACTGTGTGTGACTTTGCAGGTTGTTGCTGAGACAATAGTCATAAAGACTGTGTTGTACTTCTGAGCTATGATTGTGTACAATAATAGAAGCCGGGTTGCACATACCCCACATAGCTCTCTCTTATTTTTAAATTCACTTTTTTTCTGTACTTGTAAGAACTCTTTGATTTGGGCTTTATTTTAAAACCAAGACAAAACAAAATCATAATTCCTATCCTAACACAAAGCTTGAATATTATAATTAGCATAAAATTCAGTGCTAGTTTTCTTTTCCAAAAATAAGTTGCCGACTCCAGCGTGATTCTTCTTTGTGACTCTACACGTTTGCGTTTTAAAGTGGTCTGTCCCCAGGGGGCTAATCGAAGTGGAAAATATTGTTTGAACTTAATGTGTGCTCCGTGATCAGGTCAATTTCATCAGGCCAGCAAGCGCAAAATTATTTAAACTAGGCATTTGGCTGGAAATGTTTAATGTATATAAGTATGATGGGAAACATTTTTTAAACTTAATACGTGAACACTAACTTGCATCACTCACTTTAAAAACAATGAGCCAAGTATTAAGATGATTTTGATGGTGTAGCATTCCTGACATAATCATTGGCTATCTTCATGAGACTTATTTTTGGTTCCCAGACATAAGGTCAGTTCGTCTGCAGGATTCATCTTTTCTTTCTTCTTCTTTTGTTTCTCTCTCATCAGTTACTCACCTCTCCAACATATGCAAACTAAGTATAATCTTGAGCCGGAGGAAGTTTATTGGCACTTGAATCCTGTAATTAGATACAAATTACAGAGCAATGTCTTCATATTTTTGCTGAGAGAAGAAACAGTCTTCTCAGTAGAGCTTCAGGGCATTTCACTTTCCTAAGTTTCCTCCTTCCTTTTCTTTTGCTGCTTGCTTTTCAGTTCCCCCCCGATCCTAGCATTGACATGTCTCCAGCTTAGTCTGTGTATCCTAATGTTCTCTCTACCCGTCTCCTGTATCTCACTTAATCATTGATTTTAAGTCTGTCTGCCATTTTCTGTAAATTTCTATACCATTCTGGACTTCTTTCCTGAATACAGATCACTTTTCCCCCATAAATACGTACATATATATACACACAGTTTTAATATCTTTTCCATTGTAACTAAAGACGTGCCACATACTGTGGCTGTAACTTCTACAGTTTGAAGGATGACAAGAAACTGAAATGAATTTCTTTTTCTTCCTTCATAATTTGACAGAAAAGAATGGATTCATTCTTTCTGAAGGGCTGAACAACCATGTTTAGAAATTTTTTCTGCCTTTATGAAGTCAAGGCCCTTTTCTGCCTTATACTCTACTTAAAGGAAGTAGTTTATGGCTCTTTTTAATGATATTTTTATTAGGGTAGGTTTGTGGTACATAATAATTGCATTTATTTTAGAGACTAGGTAGGCATACGTACTGCATGGCATACCCAAACTACCAGTGCCGCTGCTCTTGTGCTGTAGGGTCATCATTAATAAAGTGAGGGTTATTTGAACACCAGCTCCATGATACTTCACAAGATGATCCGATGACCAAGATGCTACCTGAGTGATTAGGGGGTGGGTAGTACATACCATGTGGATATGCTCAGCACAGACATGATTCCTGATGTAAGCGGAACAAAGCAAGACATGGAAGGTTTCAGCTGCTAGTCAGAATGAAACTTATTTGAAACTTATGAGTTGTTTATTTCCATAATTTTCTTCTGAATATTTTTAGACTATAGTTGACCAGGATAAGTGAAACCACAGAAAGTAAAGCTGCAAGTAAGGGAGAAGTGCTGGGCCTGAAACCCAGCACACCCAGAACCCATTTCTCCAGTAGACTTCTCCATCTCAGGCTAAACTTTGCACTTATCTTTCATTCTCCTTTTTTTTTTTTTGACCTATACACACATACACACATACACACACACACACAACACACTCTATCCTGTCCCCTAAGCTAACCAGTCATCTTTGAAAATCTGGGGTAATAATTTCTCACCACCTCTGTTGCTGCAGCTTGGTCCTGGCCACCAACCTTTCCTCCCTGGATTGCTGTATCATGTCCCAAATGCACAGCCTAGTGAATGTCTTCTGCACAAATGAACAGAGTGGGCTTCCTACCATCTGGCTCATACCAGCTCACTCCTTCTACAGAACTTGTATAACGTCGGCTTTTCTTCAAAATGAAGATGAAAATCCTCATGACATCCTTCTATCTAGGGGTTCCTAGTACCTCACTGATTGAACTCCTGCTCCTCCTGCTGGGGTTCAGTCACACCATTATCCTTCTGTCCCTTCAACTCTAAGAACAGTCCTGCCTCTGGAATTTAATATTTTCTGCTACTCAGCGAGAGCCTCTTCATCCTTGTTTCCTCTTGTTTTGTGTATGAGTTCTTGGCTCATAGCTGACGATTAATTCTCAGTCCTCTATAATTGTTTCTAGAACTTGGAGACAGTTAATAAGTATTTACTGAGTAAAGGATTATTTCCATCTTCTTATTTACTTATTTAGTTTAGTCTTTTTTTTTGAGATCAGGTCTTGCTGTGTAGTTCAGGCAGGTCCTGAACTCAGCAATCCTCCTGCCTCTGCCTCTTGAGTGCTGGGATTACAGGCGTGAGTCAATATGCCTGACACTGAGGTATGTGATATTGATTGCTGGTAGGCATGAGTCACCATGGCTGGTATTGTTGTATGTAGTTACCAGGGGACTGAACCCAAGACCTTGCATTTGCAAGGCAGGCAACAGAACCACTGAGCTAAATCCCTGGCCCGGTCTTCTCCTTCTTACATTCTTCTCCTTCTCCTTCTTACAAACAGGATATGTAGAATAATTTATTGGATTATCAGACTGGTCCATATTGATGTAAAAATATAATAATCCAATTTGGTTGAAAGGTGTAAAACCAATGGGAAACAGGAATTTTTAAAAGATTACTCCAATCTTTGCTCCCCCATCTTAAAAAAGTGTCAGTGAAGGAATCAAAATGATATTGAATTAATTGTTTCTGGGTTATTAATGAAACTGTGCTGTTGCTCTCAAAGCACTAAATATAGCAGATATCAAACCAAAGGACCTTTATGATCCTTGAAATTTCCTTGAATTTATTTAGAAATACCCAGGCTTATCCAAAGTCTTGATGAGACATTGTGCCGTTCGGAAGAGAAGAAATCATAGTTTCTGACCTCAGGGCCATTAATAAAATAATAGAGAAAAAAGCTCTAGGGAAATTAGTTTTTAGGAAGTGGACTCCAGTGGTGCACTGCACATTCTAAATAGCACCAGAGTAAGAATGACAGTCTGGCTGATTGAGTTTAGTGATGTGGATAGATTTGGCTGTTACATTAGGGGGCTGGAGACTTTAAGTATCAGTGATGTTGTACAGAGGTAAAATGGCTGCTGGGCTACAAGATTTTGCTTGTGTTAGCATGGTAGGTAGGCCAAGGAGAGAGATCAAGACAGTTTCAGCACTGGGCTTGTAATAAATGGAGCTTAAGGATATCTGATTTTTCTTATGCTTGTCCCAATTTGTTCAATCCACAAATATTTATGGAACAGTTACTATGTACAAGGCAGTTTGTATGCTGCAGAAGGTTTACACTGGTGCTCGTGATAATGAACACTACCTTATAAGGTTTGTATCCCAGTTGGAGGGACAGGGAGGTAGAAAGACAGGTAAATCTATATCAGTGCAGGTTGTGATGAGTGCTAGAAAACAGAAGGGGCTTGGGGAGAGAACACCAGGCATATATGATAAAGCTGCCTTGTTGTCTGAGTATTTTTGCTCTCCCCAATTCATAGATTGAAATCTTTAACCTCCCAATAATGTCTTGAGGAAGTGAGAGCTTTGAGAGCTGAGGTCAAGGGCCAAAGTCCTTATTACTGGGATTAGTGTCTTCAGAGAGAGGTCCTTTCAACATATGAAGAATTAATAAAAACATGGCTGTCCTTGAGCCAGACAAAGCCTTCACCTGACAGGCCCTGAGGAATCAGACAGCTCCTTGATGTTAAAGTCTTCAGCAAAATCCTGTTTCTGTTGTTTATAAGCCATCCAGTTTGTGCCATTTTGTTACAGTAACTTAAGTGGACTAAGACAGCTAAATTCATGTAAAAAGCCACCCTCATAGTTCAGCATAGTTCATGAAAGTACTAGACTATCATACGTGTGCTATTTTTCTGTAAAGCTATCCAGGTTTATGGTCTAGGTCCCATTGTTTTCTGGCTGTCTAGGGGACATTATGTGCCCAGCTCTTATTTTCTTCTACCAACAAGGATGAAAGTTAGAAGAGAAAATAGTAGGGGACAATTGTATTTCCCATATTTGTCCACTGACATTGTGCCCTCTGGCTTTAACAAGTCTTTCGCCTTGAAATAAAAATGTCACGTTTAAATTCTCTTCAGCCTTACTAAATTTTGTCATTGATCAAAATCTCCATTCATCCCTTCTTTTCTGACTTATGTAGCCTTTTATCAAGGTGTATGTTACTTGTGCCCATCCAAGACAAAGGTGCCAGATACTAATGCAGAAGAATGGCTCTCATCCTCTCTTTAGTTGTTCATGTCTTTTTTATGCTGAATTATAAGCCACCATGTCACAAAAAATGAATTTGTTAGAACATGATTTATATAATATCTGATAATAGGTGATAGTTGAATCTAACCTAAGTCATTCCAGCTAAAACAAATCTCGTGTCAAAAGACTTGAAACGGCTGGGACCTGAACAAGGTAGAACCGTATACTACAGAAACATTGTTCACATGCCGTAGCTTATTACAGTAGACAAAGCAATACAAATTATTAATGAGTAAAAGATAGGAATAAAAAGTAATAGGTTTTAGGCATCTATTCTTCAAGTCAATGATTATAAATTAGGTGATATTAAAATTCTCCAGTCTTAGCAGCTCTACCCATTTTCTGAAGCATCATCCCCAGAGACTTTCATAATCTTCATCACATTTTTACTCCTTGAGACTCTTAGACACACCTTGCACTGCAAGATGTGGATCCACCTGTGATGCCATGTTGCTGCTGGTATCCTTAACCTGTGTTCGCTCATCGCTTAACCACCTAGCAGGGGACATCAGCACATCTATGTCTGTTCTAGCTACTGTCTTAGAGTTCTGTACTCCTGTCCTTCTAGGACAGCTCCCCACATAATATGCCTGCAGATTAGGAGAATACTTTCTTCTTTCTTGTTATCTTAGGGAAGCCAACAGATTGACTTCTTGAGTGCTCAAGTTTCAGACATTTAGTGGAGACAGTCCTTTTAGTTCTCACATACAACCTTTTCTCTTTCCATAATATGACTGTGAGAGTTCACGTGATAATCAGCACAACTTAGTATGAATGACCACTCTTTTCAGGAAGCTCTACCTTTGTAAGTGATTCTGGTCATTCATTTCAGGTTTCTTTCTTCCATACAGTGAATTCTTAGAAATTTGACTTTTGGTTTTCAATCCTGTATCAGTCAACCTAAATCTTAAACAATACAACCAAGCAATACAAATTGATTTCTCTCTCATGATGTCCTCATAGTTTGGTGGAGGACAGAGGAAGTTTCTACTCTTTGCTGAGAGACGTAATTGGTGGGAGATTATACTGTCTGAGAAGTTCCCAGTCATTGTGATAAAGGACAATGACATTATATGCTGGTTCTAAACAATTTTCCCCTGAAAGTAATATGTATTATTTCTGTTCATTTTCATTCCTTCTCTTATTCCCTTCCTTTCTGTCCTTCCTTTCTTTCTCTCTTTTTGTCTTATTTTATCAAGTGATAATAATATTGAAATTACATTTCTAGAGCTCTTTACATTTTATTAGCCAAGCTAAGGCAACCACACTCAAGGCAAGGAAGTGCAGTCATGCCATTTCCCTTGAAGAACTGGGAATGTTGGAGAACAGTAGTTCCAATGATGCTCACATCTTTTTTTCTCGAAATCATGGTTCCATAGTCTTGCAGTCTTTTCTTTTTTTTTAGGTTTTTTGAGACAGGGTCTTGCTTTGTAGTTCAGGCTGGCCCTGAGCTCAGCCTCAAACTCACATCACAGCAATCCTCCTGCCTCTGCCTCCCGAGTGCTGGGATTACAGGCGTGAGCCACCACGCCCGGCACTGTGGTATGTGGAACTGGTTGCTGCTGGGTATGGGTCTCCACACCCAGTATAGGTATGTGGTTACCGGGGAATCGAACCCGGGCCCTTGCGCTTGCAAGACAGGCGCCGGAACCACTGAGCTAGCTCCCTGGCCCCTTGCAGTCTTTTCTTATTGACCCTCCTGATATAGCTCTCCATGTGTCATCTTCTGTTATATAAAAGGCACAGATTCCCCATCTCAGTAAGAGTTCTGGCTAAGGATCTCTCACCAGTTGGGCTGTGGTCATCTCAAGGCTGAGCCTCTATCACAGTGACACAGGTAGTTGCTGTCAGGCATCAGTTCCTATCAGACTGCTCAAGACATGATGGCTTGAGTCCCCAAGAGTTATAGATGAGAGAGACAAAGATCTCAAGACAGAAGCCACAGTCTGTTATATCTGATTATGAAAGTGACAAAATGCCACTTTTACTTGATGGCCAACTCCAGAACAGAGGACTAAACTATAGAAAAATGAGAATGCCAAGATTATATCAAGTAGGACCTTCTTTAGATTAGTGTTGTCCTTCTGTCCTATTCAATGGTTCTTATATTGTATTATTTTCTATGCCCTGTACCAAAACATACATGTTCTCTTCCATGGAACATTTGCTTTATTTATAATGTTTTAAATGCAGTTTTAAAGTCCCCTGTGATTAAGTGGTTGCTATACTTGAAATGTTACTAGACTTAATGTATAACACACAAGAACAAACAAATACTTGACTGTTTTTCTTATCCTTTTCTGTAGAAGCATGAGCTGTGTGGGCTAAGTGTGAGTGTAAGTAGGATACTGGGAGGGATTAGAGAGAGTGTCACAGTGCTAAACCCTACGTTAAAATTCATTCTGCCAGCACTCTGTGATTCCACAAACCAAGGTTCCTTTCAGTAGAGTCAAGAACTCATTGAACAATATTAGGACAAAATGCCCCTTATGAAATGTAAGGGGAGGACAGCTTTTATTTAAAGGGAGATAATATATATATATATATATATATATATATATATATATATATATATATTATAATATATATATAATATATATGAACAATATAGTTCATATAGTTCATATGATAGATAATATGAACAAAAGGAAATGCATGCCTATAGTTTTATATATTTTTGGTTTTATTGAGCACAAGTGGAGACATGAATTTTCCTTTAAAATTGTTCTGAACAAGAAACTAGGCACTCCCTCCTAGTACTCCTTGCAATTTAGTTTTATTTCCTGAAATCCTCAAGTCAGCTTTTTATCCTTGTAGCAGGGATGCCTCCTGGATCAATTCATCAGGGGGACCAAAGCAGGCAGGCAGCCTGTTAGGAACACATGGACAGCTTGCCTCCTCGCCCTTGCTTCGGTCTCTATTGTTTCTGCATTTGGATGCTTTCACCCTGCGAGGAAACCTCCTGTACCCTAAATTACAGTATGCTCGCTCACCACATGCAAGACTTCTCCTCCTACCCACCCTCTCCTGCCTCTCCCAGTGGCATCTCACTTCATTCCCAACAAAAACATCGCCCTCTCCTCTGAGCTCGCCCTGTTTACATTGTTCTGCTCTCTTCTCTCCTTGGCATACTGGCATCATCAATTTTACCAAATGACTTTCCTGGCAGCTCTGAGAAGAAAACTCAGAGCAAGTTAATAACAATCTAATACTGTACTTTTTGTCATTTTTCTAAAATGTAGAGAACTGTTGGGTCATTGGATTGATTTTAATGATCTAAATGATCAGCTGTTTCAACACTGCACTGCAGCAGCATGATAATAAACAGGAAAGGGGAGGAGCCTGGACACGGAGTGTCACTCCGTGCTAGATAAATATTCTCGGGAACACCAGCCAAGGGAACAAGATAAGATGACGACTTTTGCCCACTTGCATATTAACATTTCTAAACAAAGACACAGCTGTTTTAATTCCACATATGGAAGATGAAGGAACTAAAGCAAGAAGATTTCTGATGAGGGATTAGATAGTCACACACAGGGCTAAGAAACAAACCACAGCTTCTCAGTATATCTGATTTATATTGCTACACATACATTTTCAGGGTACACACCAGCTAATCCAGGATTCACTCTGATAAAAAGACTTTATTCAAGCATATTGTAACTGTTTTACTTCATTCGTATATGTGAAAGGATTAGATGTAGCCATATATAGTATAGCTTTCCTTAGGAAGAAAAGGCACTATTTTGTTTTGAAATGTTGGATCTTCATTATCTGTAATAAAATAACCCAGGTGGACTGACTACCTGTCTGTTGGTTTCTATTTTTGCTATTTGGTTTCCACCTAGACCCTTTCATTGCCACAGTCAGACAGCTAGCTAAGATATTTAGCCACATCACCTCAGCCCAGAGCATGTTGTGAACAGGCCAGTTTTAGCCTCAGCCCTGGAATGGTGACCCAGAGGCACTCTTTGCTGATGGTATTGGGAGCACGGTCCTGGTATTTGAGAGATACATCTCCTTTCTTCCCATCTCATGTTGCAGGAAAATTAGATTGAAGAACAGATTTTAAGAACTATAGGACAATGAGTTTGGATCTTTGAGAAATTTTGTACATGTCGGATCAGTGAGGTTAGTTCTGGCCTATAATGACAGTAGGCTTGTATTTCTGAGATGCTGTAAAATCTCTGGCAGCAGAGTAATACTTAGTGTATATTCTGGGAGTGGGCAGAGATTAAAACAAGAGACAAAACTGTGTTTCATGAAATGTTTTAATTTTCTTTAAATATGTAAATTTTGAGAAATTACATGTATAATAAAATATATATATAAGTTTTCCAATTGGTTAAAAAGTTGACTAAAAATAAATTATTTTATAAGATATTCCATAATATAAATTAATAGGAAAAAAAGGAAACTTTTGGATTGACAGTTATTTTTTATCTCTGAAAATAGCAAATCACCTATGAATTTTCTGGATCTGTCGTATTGCCTTTGTTTACAATAGAATATTTTGAACTTTTGTTAGCCAGTGAGCATTTTTAAGCTTCTTGAAATCTATTACATATTTGGGGCTGAGAAATCACTGGGGAGGAAGGAAAGATCTGGAATTTTCTTAGTAATGTAGTAATGATCAGAGTGATAGAACAGGATTTTTAAAAATTATAAACAATGCTCAAACAAATACTAGTTTTGTATATGCTTATGTGTGTATTTGCATATGAGCAATTACTTTAATAGATTCTT
>PVIR01041712.1:0-12646 GCA_004026965.1 Petromus typicus | reverse complement strand
GGGGTGGGGGGTGTAGAAAACAGGTCGGGGTGGGGGGGCACCGCACCAGGCTCCGTGAGCAGCTCCAGTTAAAAGCTGTGACCCGCCCAAAGACGGCAACCTGTTTAAACTACTGCCACATTCTCAAAGAAACTAAAATAGGATGGATCTTCCAATTAGCAGTCCCAAATACTCATAAAATAGGCCTGATCAAAATAAATCTTCTAGGGTACATATAAGGCTTGCTACATTCAAAAGAGACTCAAACAATAAACATTATTCTTTCTCTCAAACAATAAACATTATTTCACTTTCTCTGAAGTTCTTATGACATATTTATATAGAGCTAAAAGCTCCAAGCAGGAGATAGCTTTTATATCTTCTAGATCATTTGCAAGGGAAAACTTCATTAAATTTCTAAAATGATAGTTTATTATCAAATATTAACCATTTCCCTAATGAGAATCCTCCGCCATCACAAGAGATTTTAAAGAAATTTAAGCTTAACAGAAAAAGGAAAGGGCTAGAATTCAAAACAAAAAGAAGTGAACATAATCACCTGGGAAATGAGGCACTCTCTAGATGTTTGGAAAATAAAAAAAAGCTTCTAAATAATTGATGGGTTAAAGAAACCACAAACAATTTAGCAAATATTTGAAATAAATAGTAAAAACACACATGTCAAAATGTCACAGAATGTATTATGTAAGTGCCAAAACTAAAAAACGGGTGAAGGATTTAAGGCCTGTAGCATTTAACTTCCCATCAAAAAGAAGTCAGAAAATTGCAAATCAAACTTAAGTCAGTAGAAGTGGTAATAAGGAACAGAGCAGAAAGCAGTGAAATAGGAGACAGATAAACAATAGAAAATCAAAGCACAAACAATGCTTTGCGAAGACAGGAAAGCAAAGGTTTTGCTTCTAAATCACATTCTTTTAAAACTGGCCTAAAATTCTACATATATCAAATTCTGGTCACTGTCCAAGACCCAATATTTCATTTTTTCCTCCAAATCTAGTTATGTCAAGTAAAGGAAAAAATCAGAACAGGTTCATGGGCTAGAAACAAAGATCTTTAACAAGTTTATCTCATATAGGTCTCTCTCCCAAGAATGCCTGGCAAATAACAAAGTCACTTAACCAGTGTTTAATGCCAGTTATATCCAACTGAAGAAAATACACTTGCCCCACAAGCATAGTTGGGAGTCCTCAGCCATCTCTGTACGTGGGTTTTTGTACTTCTCAAAAAGTGTAACCTCTTTTAAGTGTCCATTTAACATTTTAATTTAAAAGTTCTTACTTCATTTAAGATAATCACAACTCTAAAGCTCATTTTGCAGAATTACTACCGTCATCCTTCAATAGTTAAGGTTATAATGACATGAAGTCAATCTTCACAGCTAGCAGCTTTATCCTGAGTCTGATATCCAATGGCCAGACCTATATCTAACCTAACTAAATCCATTTTTGCTTGGCAGCCACATTTCCACACATCCGAGAGGCACACACAAACAAGCACAGTCTGTTCTGACCTGCACGCGAGACCATTCACGTTGCAGATGTCCTGGCTCCGTCCCAC
Source organism: Petromus typicus (assembly GCA_004026965.1). Lineage (NCBI taxonomy): Eukaryota > Metazoa > Chordata > Mammalia > Rodentia > Petromuridae > Petromus > Petromus typicus. The sequence continues at coordinate 11,089 of PVIR01041712.1, read as the reverse complement.
TGTGTGTGGCTGCTGCAGCCATTTCATTTTGGGCACCTGTTCTACCCTGCTAACTCTCTCAGGCCATACGACCTTTTTCCCCTCCCTCCTACTAACTGCACTACCCCAGTGTAATTTTTCTACACCTTTGATTTCTTTTATCTTTTAAAAATCAATCCAACTATTACTGGAAAGCTGTCTTATTCTGATATTTCTCTTTCCCTGTAATAGTATGCTATCAAAATTAAGATGATAACTCCTTTTTGAGGGGGAAAAAAAAAAAGAGTAGAAGAACTGCAATACAGAAATGCTTAAAAAGGCCTTTAAAAAACTCAGTAAGATTACCACAATATTACCATAATATTATTCTTTCCTCCATTGTACCAACTAACTCCTGGGATAATTAAGGGAAAGCAACTCGATTTATCGAGTCATCATTTTAAAGTAACCCCGCCAACATAGAAGATCAGGAACAGGCTTGCTTCTTGGTAGCAACTGCACAGAGTTTTGTTTATAATTAGATTGTGCAGTGCTAATTATGCTGTTTCCTTGCCAGTGTCCTACAGAGGTTACAGGGAGAGATCAAAACAGTCATTCCGGAGTTCTGAGTCACCTCACTCTCTCCACATCACTGGCCGACCCTCAAACTGGGAAAATGCAAATAGCACACAGGTTTTGCCTATATAGCCGATCACATTGAGGATGAGATACTGCACTCCAAAACTGTATACCATTTTACTTTAGAATAATGGATATATTTTAATCCTGGTAACTTTGTGCTTATTAAAGAATTATAGTTTGAAGGAAAGAATGCTTCAAAATTTCAGGTCCTGGTTTATTCTTCAGAAAGGGAAATTTCTACTTTGAAGCAACTTCAAATTTTGCTTTTCTCATGAATAATTCCTCCTGGTGGAGGCTCTTACCTCACTCACCAGGTATTCCCAGTGACTAGCTCGGTAGAAGTCTGTAATTAATGTTGAAATTAGCAGTGCTAAAAAAGTAACAATATCCAACACCTTAAAAGGGAGGATTAACCAGTGAAAATTTATACCTCCATGCAAGGATAGAACCTACATTTTCTGAAGCTTAGAATAAGAGAAGAATTTACACACTGTGAGTTAAAAGGCCCTCCTACTGCACACTGTGGGTTGAGTCAACAAGACCCAGTAAGACTTCAGCAGTGATGGTGTAGTCATTGTTTCCCTTTTACTGGACACTGATTCTTCAGAAAACTTAATACATTCTCCTCAATGCTGCCATAATTTAAACCATGAAGAGGTATAAAATATAGTAAAAACTAGGAATCCTGGTCACGGCACCAATACTTGGTGTACATTAGAATCTCAGTTTTCTCAACAATAAAATATAGTAAACTGCTCTGTCTACGTAGATTGTCATACAGTTCAAACAAGGTAAGCAGGTCACAATATTTTACAAACCCTGAACCATTATATAATGAGTTCGTTGAGATTATATTAAATAACTAGGGTAGATGCTTCAAAATCATAAATACATAAAGACATCTTTTACTTGTCAGCAAGCACACTGTAGTAGTATTTCTCTTCCAGATTATTGCATAATTCCCTCTATCACACCTTTCCTATAAGGAATAATGCTTACATGTCATCTGTAGCACACATTGATAGATGAACTAACTTGTAAAAATGAAGAGTACAGAACAATCAAACCACTCAGTTTTCCCTCAGATCCCATAAACCCTGAAGGATCAACCCTAGCCTCCTGCCTTTTAGGATCAACTATAGCAGGGTTAATGTAGCACCTCAACTACTGCGTAAGTTTAAGAATTATCTGTTTCACAGATTTTAATCCACACGATTTACATTTAAGTCTCCTGACTTCCAAGATGTCTGTCAAACAGTTGCCTTGATAGAGAGATACTACAATGATTCCAAATCATCCCTAGGAATGAAGTACAGTTAAACGGATGCTCATTTTCTACAGCTGCATTTATACATTAAGACTCAGATTTGATAGCTGTGACAATTAACTTTATGCAATACCTAATTGCAACTAACTTTATGCAACTTTATGCAATACCTAATTTAATACAATACCTAATTTAAACAATACCTAACTTTATGCAACTTTATGCAATACCTAATTTTTCCATTGAAATAATCTATAGATATCAACCATACTTTACCAAATTAAAACAGTGGGTCAGTAATTTTCCACTATCTTCAAATTCTCTAACACACTGCATTTACTGAGTCTTATAACAACTGCTATTTTCCATGGAGTGTTATAATCCTTTGAAGTGGGGGAATCAGCATTCAAGTGGTGGAGAGAAAATGAAATGCTCAATGGTAGTATTTTGCAGCCGTGAAGCATACTGTTAACATCTGAAGGAGGACATTTAATGTGAAAAAGGAAAATCCCAATGACCAAAGAGCACATCAAACAGAAGCAATAATTCCAGCATATAAAGAATCCTGTGAAATGCTTCACAAACACGAGCTTTAATATAAATGGTCAAGGGGTGGAAGAAAAACCCATTGTATTACAAACCTTAAATGGAAAATGAGTAAAAAATGAAGAAGCCATTTCCTTCAGAAAAAGTAAATTTTCTACCTCTACAAACAAGATAGAAGTTCTTCTAATCTTCTTAAACTTCAAACTAACCGAAGGTTTTTATTACTTCTGTAGGACATTTTCTGATGCCAAGTAGTCACTGAATGTTTTCAACTAGGGTGCTACTCACTGACTACAGCACATGTGGTCCCATGAGAGAAGCTGCATTCTTAGCAAGAATTAAGTATTTGTTCTCAAACTGGTTTAGCGTGGCCAAAATTGTAATTGTGGTCATATAATAAATATTACATTAAATAGAACTATACAAAAATTCCAATGAAAACTGGTTATGTGTCAGAAAGACCCTACAAAACAGTCTTCAAAACAGCACTGCTGCCACATGAGGTATGCCTATGAAAAATCTGAGGACGGGAGGTAGGGACGGGAGAAAGCTCAATCTGAAATTTCTATACCTAGTCTTGGAAGTTTTCAATTTAAAGGAAAAAATCCAAGATTTGGAAATTATAAATGTATCACGGACAACAGATACCGGATGTAAGAACAAAGATGAACTCTAATCAGTGGACCACATTGGGTCCATTAAAATCACCAGCTAAGTGTGTGTATTTTGATTTGTAAATGAAATACCAAAGGAATACGTCTACCTTCATGGTTTCCATTTTCAAGTAGCTTCAAAAATGTTTCCTTACATTATCTCAAACGTAATTCATCTAGCCCTGAAAAGTTACTCACCAATGAGTTTAAAGCATAGATTCTTAAAAATCACGTCTTCCTTAAATATAAAGATGTCCAAAATATATTCTGACCAAATAAGTCAAGAGGAATTTTCCTCAGATTATATATGTACAGCATTTATAATACGAGGGAAAACCTGTATTAATCAATGTTGTGACTAAGAATACTAGGCTGAGTTCTTACAAAGAAAAGAGATTTATTTAGCTCACAGTTCTGAAGCGTCACGCCCAGGAGCAAAGCATCAGCTCTGCGAGGGTCCCTTTGGTGCATCACTTCATGGCAAACGACGCCACGATGGCAGGAGCTCGTGTAGGAAGAAGACATCACACGTCTGACATGAAGCCAGAGTGAGGGGTGGGGCCTGGCGCTCTCTTCTTACAACAACCCTCTCTGACAGCTAACTCAGGCTCCACAGGAGGGAGCTACCTTGATACTTCCCAAGGGCGGTGCTACTGACGCAAGGCCCTCCCTGAAGCACCTTCTCCGTCACCACTCTGGGGACCAGGCTTCCAGGACATGAACGCTTGGGGGACAAACCACATCCAAACCATACCACAGCCTAAATGTTTAAAAATGGGGTAGCTGTGCAGGGCATGGTGGCTCACGCCCGTCATCCCAGCACTCGGGCGGCAGAGGCAGGAGGATTGCTCTGAGTTTGAGGCTGAGCTCAGGGCCAGCCTGAACCACAAAGCGAGACCATTTCAAAAAAAAACCTAAAAAAAAAAAAAAAACACCAAAAAATGGGGTAGCTATGTTGATATACAATAAAATACTATGCAGACATAAATATCTTACATGGAAAGGTGCTCAAATATAGTATAGAGGAAAGCAAGTATTAGAATTTAAATATGTAAGTATTCAGGTAAGTGCATACAACAGAAATAAAAAATGTTAGAAGTGCTTATTTCTGATAGTGAGTATGGTTAATATTTTATTATTTACGTCTTCTTTCTATATTTAAAGATCAAAAGTTATCAAACATGTACAAATCATGTTTTAATCTGCTTAGAGCTAGAGTTAAAAATTTAAAAAAACTATCAACATTGTTGGGCCCCTGCGTAGTGAAAAACCAAGACATGAGAGCGTAATCTACTATCTCCATGGGCCAGTTATTAAGAATCTGTACTGGCCATGTGACAGGTTGATCATTAAAATGGAGAAAAGGACACTAGACTGTCTAATCCTGCGTCTCACAGGCCTTGATATTTCTTTTATTGCTCTGACAGCCACGTGAGATGAAACCTCACTCACCTGGTGGATGAGGAACCACAGGGAAAAGCAAGTCCAGCCAGTGCCAGTGCCAGCAGCCAGGTAAATGTAAATGTAAATGAAGCCACAGGCGACCATGCGATTCCCTGTCACATCAACAGCCATCTACGCTGCAATGAGAAGTCTTGGGGCAAGAGCAGTGAAAGAAACACTCAGCTGAATCCAACCTGGTCTGCGGATTTAAAGAATCAAATACATCTGTGTATTTGCTGTGTTAAGTCAATAAGCTTTGTGATGTGCCATCGCTGCATGCCTCACACAACATCATCTGTGTATTTGCTGTGTTAAGTCAATAAGCTTTGTGAGGTGGCATCGTTGTATGCCTCACACAACATCACTGTTAGTGCCTTGTTTGGTGAGGGTTTGTTGGTGTTTTTTGTTTTTAATTCAAATCTTTACTGGTACGTTATGAATACACATCATCATCGCAGTCAACATTGAGAGTTTGCACCAGAACATGACATGACTCGATTCTCATTTTTCCCCTTCCCCCACCCACCCTGTAACCTCCCACCCTATACACATAAGCTTTGTTTCCTTTTTTTATTACTATCACATTCTTTTTCCCCTCATTATTTACCCCTTTACCCTGTTCCCTTTTAAATATTTTCTATTTCACAATATCAACTCTATACACTAGAATTCATTTACATTCTTCATCTTCTCATACCAGAGAAAAGATATAATATTTACACATCTGTGACCTATTTATTGTTTTTGATTTTTTGCTAGGGATTGAATATATAGGGCCTTGTCCTCTCTACCACTGAGCTACAGCCCCAGTTCCTGTGTTTTTCTTACAGACCAATTTACACCAAGATGAAACTGAACTTACAGTGCATACACAGTTCCACAGCTCTGCCATATCTCTGAAATGTAATACATGCAAGGGCCTCGTGGTTACTTTAAGACTTCAACTCAGAAACATACGGAGAGGCTGGAACACTTGCTGTCAGAACACTGCATCCTTTATACGAAGCTCCTGTGCGCACCTGTGGGCTTTTTCTCCTAAAAGCCCAAGCACTTTGATGTTCGCGACTTCAGAGCTTCTCATTCCCTCATCAATAGCTGGGAGGAAGCACTGCCTCAGACTCAAGCGCACAACCGGTGACGAAAGCAAACCCCAGATCATTATCACGGCCACCACTTTGCCACCATTGCAAACAGTGACGACAGACCAAAGGCGCCGTTCACCGGGGGCCTCACCATATGCTAACACGGGGTTAAGCAACAGAGAGAAAGCACGGCAGAGCCGCTGAGAACCTCCTCATAACCAACTGCTCTGCTACTTCCTGTGTAACCCTGAACAAACTACTTATCTTTCCAAGCTTAGCGTGTTCATCTGTAAAAATGAGAACTAAGGCATTTTGAGTATGTCCCTGCATCTAGCAAGTGCTCAATAATGATTAGTTTCCTGTATTATTTATTAGCCTTTTATATGGCACACCATGTATTCCTTATAATATTATACAGAGGGAGAAGAAAGACTTGGAGAGGTTAAAGAACTTTCTAATGAGTAATACAGCCAAGTTCCAAGCCCACATTTTTTGATTGCAGAATTTAAGCCTTTCCCTATGAAGTGACATGACTTTGGGATTTGAAATAGCCCAGCACTGTCAAATCACGTTCCTAGCATCAGAGAATGTCTCATGTTTCCACGGCCTCCACAGCAAACTTCAGTTATTCCGAGGCTTAGGACAGTCTCAGCCACATTAGAGATAAACACAACAACACAATGAGTCAGACGCTTTGGTTTCCACAACTCTCTCAGCCAGGCCCTCAGTAGAGAGTCGAACACTACTGGTCAATGCTGCCCACGCAAGTCACCACGTTACGTCTCATCACAGGCAGTAAACAGGAATTCTTTCCTCTTCCATATGATTACAAAATTATCCAAATATAACACAGTGTCCATTGTATTGAAACTTTATATTTAGCTGATAGAAAACTAGCTTTTTTAAAAAGATCAATACTGCTATTTGGAAAAACGTTTTTAGAGAAGCTGTAATCCTATTACATTTTAAGGCTAAAACAATTATCACTGATCCAGAGATAATCAGCTTGTTAGTAAAAAATAACAAGAACGAAATAAATTTTTTTAAAATGTTAACTTCACTACAGGAAGATGGAAGCAAAAGAGTAGGTGAATTTAGCCCACAAAACTGCTCAGCTAAGTTTAGTTCTGCCGAAATTCACTTTGGTGATTCTGAAAACAACCTCTCCCAGACTCACAGGAAATGGTTAAGCAACCTCAGAGTTGTTTTTGCACCCCAGACAGTTTTTTTTAAACGTGAATTTGAAATAATAAGCTATCTTAAAACTGTACCAGCACTCATCAATTAAAGCAAGCCTACATGATGCTACGTGTTATTTCTCTATTCTAGATATTCGTGTTCCTTTTAAAGGAAAAATGAGAACTCATTATTTAAAATGAATTTTTACATTTAGTAAAAGTCTTGCAAGACCTTAAGGTCAAATCAGACGCATAAAAATGTCTGCAGGTGGCAAACTAAGGGTTCAAAATTATGCAATTTTTGAATATAAATTTCAAAGGCAATTAATAATTGGATTTCAAAATATGTTGAAAACATATATATTTTTATTACTATCCTTGACACTAGAGCCAAATGTTAGGCCTATAATTTGAAAAATGTATGAAATTTTCATGACCAAAATTTGACCAAAAGTTTTCTATCTTCAGAAATGTTCAAATATTCAACTTTGGCAAGATATGAAAACTTATGGACTTAACACCAGCAAAATTAGTTGTTTTTTTAAAAAAATTTAAAATTACAACTATACTGAAATAATATCTACTACATACATTTTCAAAAGCTGTTAAGCCATTTTGTTGGAGTTGAGGTACAGGCCAGTAGCACAGTAATAACATGGTAGGCATGATTCTGGGATTGAGTACCAGTACGAAAGCAAACAAACAAAGATAGCAACTAAAAACATGTTGTCTAACATAAATGGTATACATTTTCCCAAAAGTTGAAGATTTCAGCTAATTAATACATTAGACAAATGTACTTACATGGCTATTTGGAGGAAGTGACTAAGGATAAAATTCTGGTATGATATGAACCAGACTAAAACAATCTCACTCCTGTAAGTCTACACACAGAACACCTCATCCAGACTCAGAGACAGGTATGTTAACATAACTCACTGGTAAAGGAAACATGATCAACACCGCAGAAACTACTAGGGCCCAATATAATCATTACTGTCCTTGAAAGTGGAAGGAGAAGGCTGAAGAGATCAGAGAGGCATAACAAAATGGAGTTGATCTGCCTCCTTAGCTTTGCAGATGAATAAAAGGGACTCAGTGCCCAGAAAGCTAAGTCCTCTCTAGATGACAGCGGGTGAAGGGATGGACACTGCCAGGGCAGGGGCACTCTCCTGGCGGCCCCTTCCTTTCAGCCTGGTGAGACCCCGTGTCAGGTTTCTAAAGCAGACTGCAGAACTACAATAAATATCAAGCTGGGACACGCAGTGCACTCCACACCGCTGCCCCCAGCACTTCAGCAGAGTGAGGGGCTGACCCAGACCAAGTCAGCTGCAGCACTGAAGTGACCCTTTGTGAAGCTATTAGGCAATTCAACTAAATTACGAAATGCATGAAGAAAGCTATTCTGAGAAGATGCACTGAAATCTTTGGGGGAAACTCAGTAAAGACAAAGCATGAAACTAGTTGAATTAAGTGTGGGAAAACTACAAGACTGGGGGCAAACAATGAAACTCTAGACAGATTTTGTTCTCATCATTTCAAAGGTGTCCACATTCTCACTTTCACAGTGAACTACGGAGTCCAAACTTGGTGAAGCAATGCACATGGCGGTGTCCACTCTGATTTTGTTCTCAGTCTCTGCCCCGCCCTGTGGTTTCAGTACTGAGTGGTGTGGTGGTTCCAACTAGGTGAAGCTCCCATGAGCTCCACGCTTCTGTGGAGAGCGGGGAAAGTAGCCCTCGCAGGCTGTACAGCACTGACGGAATGCCACGGGTCCTACCATCAGAGAAAAGGATCCCCTGGGTGTAGGAACCCATCAAAGTTATATATAAAAAATAAATAAAAAACTAACCTGCATGTATGTATGACAAAAACTAATATGGCAAAGCATACACATTTGCAACGCGCCTAATATCAAAGCACCAGAGACTTGGGGGCTTGAAACAACACGGCTCTGTTTTCTTACCCTTCTGGAGGTCAGAGTCCAAAATGAATCCCACCGGGGCAAAGCCAAGGTGTCAACAAGCGCTCCGACGCTCCCAGAGGCTCCAGGGAAAAACCCATCCCTTGCCTTTTCCAGCTTCTAGAAACTGTGCACATCCCTTGTGCCCACTCCTGTCCCCAAGCCAGCCAGGGCTGCGTGAGCCTGGGCACGTGTGCCCTGCTGGCTGTGTGTGAGCTCTAAGGCTTCACCACCACTGCTCTACACTGACTTTTCTGCCTCCTTCTTCCATTTTTAAAAGCCTTTCTATCTCGGCTGATCCATATAGATAATTCTGGATAACGTCTTCTGTAAGGTTAATTGATCTTTTAACTGCAGCTGTAGTTCCCTTTACTGTGCAACTTAAAATATTCCTGAGACCCACAGATTATGACATAGTAGCTATCGGTGGAAGGAGTTACTCTGCCATCCATACAAAAGCTAAGGAAACTGAATTGAGATAGAAATTGTAATTTAGAGAAGGAAAAACATCACTCAAGGTCTGAACCTGAGTTGTAGGACTACTGACTAAAACAAAAACATCTTTTTAGGGGGATAAAACAGGACAGAGTACACAGCATGTGACACAATGTCCAGATACAATCCTGAATTATCTCACATGCAGTACAAGGCAACAAGAAATGCGAATAATTCTTAGTAGCAAAGATAATCAAAAGAGAATGAAGATGTAAATGAGTTCTAGTATATATAGTTGATATTGTGAAACAGAAAATATTTAAAAGGAAAGAGGATGTAGGGGTAAATAACGAGGGGAAAAAGAATGCGATAGTAATTTTTTAAAAAAAGGAAACAAAGCTTATGTATATAGGGGTTGGGGGGATACAGGGTGGGCAGAGAAGGGGAAAAATGAGAATCAAGTCATGTCATATTCTGGTACAAACTCTCAATGTTGAATATGATGATGATGTGTATTCATAATGTACCAATAAATATTTGAATTAAAAAAAAAGAATCAGGCTTTCACACAAGTGTAAAGCTATTATAACTATTCTGAGATAAAGACCGTATTAAAATAAATGAGAATAACATTCTTAGTAGGACATTTAGAAACAAAATATAAATTTTAAGTTGAAAAAAATGCTAAAAATACTCACAATGACCTCAATAGCAGAATGTTGATTGAAAAAAAGTCAATAAATTTAAAGACAAGGAACATCTATACTGTGATTCCATTCTATAAAAACTACAGAAGTCCATTTACACACAATTCTGGAAAATGCAAGCTTATCTATGACAGAACATGAACCAGTGGTTAATGAAGGAAGAGGATAGAAGGATGGGTGGATTGTAAAGTTTTTCTTTTGTTTTGCCTTGACTTTATTTTTAGAAAATCAATACCAAGAATCAGAGATAAGCAGCACTTCAGGTCTAGATTTGAGAGGCTTATCCATTTGAAAAATTATTACACATTCATGTACCAGACTCCAAGTCTTTGCTGCATAATTATTTTCAGTCCACTCACGCAAGTTCGGCACAGAAGTTATTTTGGTAGTTACCACAAACAACAGAAAAATGAAGGACTAATTCTCTATTATGTTAGTAGGTATTTTGAATAAATGAGTTAAGGTACATATATCACCTCCTTTTCCAGAACTGTAGATCAACCAGCAGAATCTATACGCACACTCTAGGATGGCATGCATGTTTACATTTAGCCACAGTTTACCATACATTATATTTTGCAGCAAAGGGAAGACAGTTTTAGGGTAGTTACTGGTAACTTAAACTTTGAACTTTACAGCTTCAATGATCTCTATTTTATTATGGTGCACAGAATACTAATATCCATAGAAAGCCCTTTACACCTATGACAACCTTAGTGTGGCTAGGTTAGTATAGAATATGGACCTATAACAACTTTATTTATTCTGCAATGTACTTACCAGTCAAAAGTCTGATAAATATTCTTTACTTATCTAGTACCTCAAGGACAGAAGCAAATATAAAGTGACAAACACTGTTTAGAAACTGCGACACGTTTAGAACCAGAAATAACTTTTGTACTATACCACAAAGTAGTTTTTACCTTCTTTTAACATACCTGGAATATAAAATAAAACATGAAATTGTTTATACACAATTTCATAAGGCACAGATCTGGTTTTCTTATTTGAAACAAGTAAAAAGAAAACATCAAAACATAATTGGGCAAGAGTAAACTCTGGGACCGACACCAAGACGTGAAAATCTTGGAGAAGAAAGAATCACACACTTGGCACAATTCTCTATATGGGGACATACTATCTGGCCACATACCATACTGTAAAGGAAGTCAAAGTAGGCAGTGAATGTCCCTTTCCTTCTCATTTTGTTTAGGC
>PVIR01041711.1:0-12613 GCA_004026965.1 Petromus typicus | reverse complement strand
AAGGAAAAGCTTATTTAACTCACAGATCATAGAGGTTTCAGGTTATCATCAGCAGGAGCCAAGGCAGGGAGGTATTGCAGAGATGTGTCACAGGAAAGAGACATTCAGCGGCACAAGTCAGACATCTCCATTCCAAGATTAGAAATGGGGATGGCAAGCGATGGAACCAAAGCAAGAACAAAACCTAACAGGTCTTCTTCCAGCATCCCTGGAAATCTGTGGCAAGTTGTGAACTCCAAAGGGCTTAGATGGCTCTGTGTCTATGGCACTGCCTCCAAGTTCTTTCTGTGGCTGGCTTTGCTCTGTCTTTGCAGTTTTCTTCGAATGATCCACACTCCTGACTTCTCTAAATTGTAGGATCTCTTTTGTACATCTGGCTCTGCACTCACAGTTTCACACACTGCCACCTCAGGGACACACTACCTGGTCTCCAAGGGCATCTCTTGAAGTCTGGATGGAAGTTTCCTTCCCACACTACCCTTGCATTTTGCATGCACCAAAAACCAGCACCAGCACCACCAAGTTGCTGTCATCAGTTGAAGCAGTAGCCAGACTTCCTTCTTTTTTGGTTTAATGGCTCCAGTGCCTGAATTGCTAAGGACTCTGAATCCAACCCTGAGGAACAAATTTTTGAGCACCCACTAATCTGGAATGTGGTGCTTTGAGGTTTCCTTCTGAAAGCAAACTCTTTCAGCCTTGCAACTCTGAAGTTCTGTGATAGCCTCAGGTCATTTTTATTCTGTTTTCTCCTGAAATACGTGGTCCTTTCTTATTAGTCTTTTAAGTGGCCCATTTCTCCTCTTTTCCATCTTTCCAGGATGTAACTTTACTGGAGCATCCCCACTGGCCAAACTCCAAAGCTTTTGAATCGTTATGCAGGGCTCTTCACTCTTGATTCTCAACATAAATCAGGATAAAAGCCCCCAGCAGTAGTTCACCACTGCTTCAGTGTTAGACTGCCTTGAAATTTCTTCTGTGAGATTAATTAGTCCAGTACTCTTTAATCTCAGTCTCAGTCTCTGCACATGAACAAAATGTACATAAACTTTCTCCTGAGGTATAACACACATTGTCTAAAGTCCAACAGCCAATGCAGCCCTTTCTCCTTTATTAGTCTTATTCCTATCAGCTTTTTGGTCTCCTGAGCTCCAACTAGAATCTCCTAACAGGTTCAGACTAAGACATTTCAACTCTACTCTTTCAGGTGGTACCTCTAAAACTTTCTTAGCTCCAGTTTTCCACAAGCCATCTCCAAAAACTATACTCATAGTAACAGTGTCTCCTGCTACTAAAGTCTGTCTTACATTTTTCACTGCAGAAACAAAATACCCAACACCCCAAATAAAAGGAGGAAAGATTTATTTAGTTCACAGTTCATAAAGGTTTCAGGTATAGTTGCCTCACTCCAAGGCATAGTGGCGGGGCAGCGGGGTGTCACAGAGACAAAACAATCCACAATAAGCAGGTAGCCTAGAGCAAGCAAGGGACAATGACAACTCTTTCTATCTCTATTTTACCCAGGCTACCTGTCAGAGGTAGCAGTCACACCTCTAATCCTAGTGCCCTTGATTCTAGCAGTGCACTATGAATCGATTCTATGAATCAATCAAACACTCTAGACCCAGCCACTTCTGAAATATCTCACACATATGATTGCATGAGGCTTTGGAGTGATATTTATATATAAGTCATAATGTGCACTTAGTCCTATATACACACGTACACACACATGCATATACACACTCACACACACATTCTACACTGACATAAGGCAGAAGAGAGAGGACTTAATACAACCCAACAGGAAAAATAACCAAATGAAAAAGCAAAGCTGTTCTGTTGTCAGCCCTCTATAATCAGCCATCTCTAACACAACTTCAGGACAGCAAAATGGAGTCTTCTTGTGTGACTTGTACATCCTTGGGAACTTTCACTAAAGTAAGAAAGAAGAGCCCACTGTGCTTTTAGGCAGGTTTGTGGGACACTCCAAGTTCATTGACTGAGGCTGGATATCTACTGAGATGCACAATCTGACCTTTTGACTGGACAGAACAGACTTACATTGGGATCAGCTGCTACCTGTGTTCCATGGTGCTGACTCTTCTGAATAGCAATTTCTGTAGTGTAAAGTCTGAGATATACAAATAAAACATAAGATCAAATAAACTTCTTATTATGTTATCCTTGACTTTGAGGTCCTCAGCTAATCTTCTTTTAATATTTCAGTAAAATGGAAAAAAATCTGTATGAGCTTCATATTTCAGGTATATTTGGTTGTATCTAATGAAAGATAAAAATTTGCTCACTTACTCTTTCTAGAATTTTAATGACAAACTTGAAGCTGATATATTAACATACTCTATAGGCTTCTGTATTATTGTATTGCTAAGAGTAGCTGCTAAATACTCATTAGTACTTTCTTATTAACAATTCAATAAGTACATTTTACATTATTTTCCACTCTATATGTCTTTTTATTCACTTTTTAAAATATTTAACTGTTTGTATATTAAGTGATATATTGGAAAGTAATTTTTCTCAAATGTATAAGAAAAGTGTTTGATATTACACCACTGCATATGATGACAGATGTAGGTTTTTGCTAGTTTGTTGTGGATGCTCATTGTTATACTATGCAGTGATCCTCGTACTTCCAAGTTCTTGCCAATTTTGATTGTGAATGGATAGAGAAATTTAATCAAATTGTTTTTCTACATCCTGAAGGTAATTTCATGTTCTCTGCACACAAGGCAAAATTCATTAACATTTACTTTCTAAATGTTTAATTTAAAAATGTCACTTGTATTAGCTGTAGTTTAGAATTTTGAAGAATGTTATAGTTACATAACCACCAAAATACCTAAAATAAAGCACTATTTCATAAAATATTTTTGTTCTATTGCTGTTTTGTCCCTAATTTGTTCACATTAATTAGTTTAACAAATTCTAAAACTTTATAATACTGAGTTAACATTGACTTTCATAAATTATTTCTCTCAAAATGATATTAAACAATAACTTTTATACATGCTGTTAAATGTATTTGTTCTTTTTAAATTTTTATTACCTAGTACTCAATAACTTAATACATTTTCACATTTTTATTCATTCATTTTGTGTGTGTGTGTGTGTGTGTGTGTGTGTGTGTGTGTATGTGTGTGGTAATGAGGATTTAACGCAGGTCCTCTGTACTCAACTGTATCCTTGCTTTCTCTCTTTCTCTCTCTCTCTCTCTTTCTTCCATTTGTTCTATTTTTATTTTGAAAAGTTTTCATTGCATCACTGTTACCAGAGTGGTACTAAACTTGAAGATCTTCTTGCCTCCGCCACCTGGAGCAATAAGATTATATGAATGAGCTATCACACCAACCTTTTTGATAGAGACACTATTTGTATTTTTTGGACATTTAAGTGCCATGTACATTTGTATTCACTGTCTATATGGCATCCTTTTGTTTTCTTTCCTAAAAACAGCTGAGTCAGATTGTTGGATCCCAGGGTAGGTGTGTATATACTGTAATAAGAAACCAGCAAAATGAGTCCCACAGCAGGTATGCAATTGGCATATCTCACTGCACTGAGAAAAAAATCTCCTTTTTCCTGTCAAATCTTGCTCTTTCTGCATGTTAAATTTAAACTGCTTAACTCTGTCTGTAGTTATAATTAATTGTGGTTATAATTTAAATTATCTTTATCACTGAAAATGCTGAAGATTGTTTTCACAGATATTGAAGAGAAATATCTGCACATTTTCTTTTCAGAATAATTGATGAAAATATTTTATTGAATTTTAGAGGAATATTTGATACAATAATATGTTGTTCTACATTATGAATTCAAAAATGTATCTTTTTCAGATCTATGTATAGTATGAATTTTATATGTTTGCATAAACACAGGAGAACTTCTGTCAGGATATGCACTGTAAAACTTTCAATTTTTTTGAAGACAAAATTATTCATTAAATTTTTCATTTGTAACTTTTTATAATTTTTAAAAATAAATGTTCTTTATTTTTCCACATAGTTACTATTATTGCTTACATTTCGAGTGATACACCATTTTAAGGCATTTAATTTGTATCCTATGAGAAAAATTATTTCATCTATAAGCCAAACTATGTAAGTAGTATGCATAACATTAATCATTTGGAAGTTTAGAACATTGCATATTAGAACATTGCAACATGGTTACAAAAATACCTCGTTAACATAGCAGGAATAGACAAAAATCATGCTGATTTTCTAGCTTATATAGAAATGGAATATTTGAAAGTATTTTTACAAAAATAGTAATAATTGATTTTGCATATTTTTGCCTTTTTCATTAGTTCTTCAAGTATTATTGCACATTTTGATTCTTTAGGTCAACTTTAATTAAAAATAACAAATGAGAGAGCAAATAGAAATATGACTACAAAAGTTTTCAAGTGACTCAGAACCGAGACACAATAGCAGACTCCTGTCTCCTACCTAAGTCAATATAATACCGCGTTGTACTCTTGGGGATTGTGTAATGTTATTTGGCACAACATGTCCTTAAAATATAGCTTTAAGATATTTCAATACATTTTTAAACAAATAAAACATTTAACAAACTTTGAAATAGAGTGTTTTAAAGCCTTACTTACAATCAATGAGACCTTCAGCATTGTTTTAAAGTACACATTGATAAATTGTAAAAGACTAAAACAAAACTGGAGCTTCTGGGATTTTTTTGTTGTTGTTGTTACTATTGTTATTCTATAGAGTTGAAACAAAGCTCTTTAATTCATTAGACTTCAGCAGTTTTCATTTGGGATCTATATTGCTAAAATGGCATATTTCTCCAATAAAGATGGTTTCATGTGAAAATCATTTTTCCTACAACTTGATACTTTTGTCAACGAGACAAAAGCGTTTTGGCATTAGTGAAAATATCTTTGTGTCAGACAGTATTTTTCTTTCCTTACAAAATAAACAAATCAAATTGCAAATGTTGCATTTACTTTAACACATAGACAATATTCCTTTTAAAAATCCTTTGTAATAATAGATTATGGCTCTGAAAGAAAAAAAAATGGCTTTCATTCTATTTCTAGTCTTCTCATGTTCTCAGCTGTGCCTGAGGGGTTCTTCAGAATCACTGGCCAACTTAACAAGGAAAGAAAGGTTGAGCCCTGTGGTAGGAAACCAATCCACATGGTCACAATTGTGGTGTATATACTTGCCAGGGGTTTGAATGGGCATGTTTATTTTTATTTTTATTTATTTATTTATTTATTAGGTTTTTTTTGAGACAGGGTCTTGCTTTGTAGTTCAGGCTGGCTCTGAGCTCAGCCTCGAACTCACATCACAGCAATCCTCCTGCCTCTGCCTCCCGAGTGCTGGGATTACAGGCGTGAGCTACCACGCCCGGCACTGTGGTATGTGGTAATGATTGCTGCTGGGCGTGAGTCTCCACGCCCAGTATTATTCTGTGGTTACTGGGGATCAAACTCCGGTCCTTGTGATTGCAAGACAGGCGCTGGAACCACTGAGCTATATCCCCCACCCAGAATGGGCGTGTTTGATAATGACATGCTTTATTGTGTTCATTAGTATGAACATAATTAAAATTCTAAATCAGTTGACACATATTTTATCTTAGCCTGTTTTATGTTGCCATCACCAAATACTGTGTTTGAAGTAACTTATGGAGAAGATGATTGCTAGGAGTGTAAAGACTGAAATGTACAAAATGAAGGTGATGGCATCTGATGCGGTCTAACCTCTGCTTTATCCCAAAGTGAAGGTGGGGAACTGAGATAGGGAAAGAGAGACTGAGAGATCGAACTGATAGTCTCCAGATCTTTTACAGTTTGGCATGAATCCACTCAGGAAGGTGAATGGTATGAATCCACTCAGTCCTTAGGGACTGAGCACCTGCATCAGACCCCATTGTCCAAACCTGCTGATTGTGGATTCAGTTTTCAAAAATAATTTTGGGGAGACATATTTGAATTGTGTCAATTATATGTGCATATAACAACAGTCTTCTTCAAATTAATTCAACATATACCATCAATTTCTATGTCACATTTATTAATGAAGCTTGGAACACATTTTAACTGTGCTGATAATTACAACTACAATGATCCACAAAATAATTATGACACACTCAATTCACACTGCAACAAATAAGATTACAGTACCCATAGCAAAAGGTCAAGTTGTTGGAGTTTATATGTAAAGATTTCCCTCATTCACTCAAATTTTAGTTACTGTATGTTTTTAATGCTGAGCATATGATGTCTATGACTTGCAGAATTAGCAAAACATTTAAATTAATATAGTAAGTTGTGCAATTTATTTCAGCAGTTTTTTAAAAAATCATCTTGAAACCATGGAAACATATTAACAATGTAGATTCTGAGGCTCCAGATAGCACGTTCTGTACCAGAACATCTGAAAAGTGGTCTGGTCATGTGTTTAATCAAGAATCTAATTTATGATGTGTAGTCTTATTGTACCAATAAAGATAAAAATTAATTAAAAAAAAAAGAAGCTAATGATTCTGATGTAAACTTAACTTTCTGAAACTTTGTCCTATTCATCCACTGAATTTGTCATTCATGAATAAAAAATACATGAATGTCCATTTAGGTCATGAAATAATTGACTTTTTTGTACATGTCACTTAAAAAGTTGTAGACACTTTCCAATTTCAAGTAGTTCTATGTTGTTGATGTTGCTGTTGCTCTTGTTTTGTTTTGTTTTGTTTGGAGGTATTGTTGGAACTCAGGGCTTTGTGCTTGTAAGGCAGGTACGGTGCTACTGAGCTACATCCCTGTCCTTTACTTCAACCTATTTGCAATGTACAGTGGTACAAATTTCTCCTTGCATATCAGATTATTTTTAATTTTTTCATCTGTGCATAGCTTAAGGCATTTACATTGCTTCTAGGTTTGTCTCTTTTTAAAAGTTTCCTCTAATGATTAATATTATAAATTTCTCCCCAAAATGCATGAACAATTTTCTACTACTTTTAAGTGTTCCAGTAAAATCTGGAAATCTTCATAGATGCTTTAGATCAAGTTATCTTTCAGTTGTCAGTTTCTAGAGTTCGGTCCTCATTTGTGCTGCCCTCTCTTTTCTGGCTGGAGTACTTCGTTGTTTGAGGAGAGACAGGTGCCAAGAACACACCTGCCTAAGGCTGCTGTCATTTTACCTGCTGAAGAATGAAGCCATTTGTACTTTTAGAGTTCAGGATTTTATTTTTTCTTCCTGTACATTTTCAATCAAATAAGTATATTCAGAGATTAAAACTATTTCTTTTTGAAAATGTGAAGCAGCCAAAACAGAAATGGATTTGAAATCAGAATCCTGATCAAAGTCTGGCTCAGACAAAGATGAATAATATTGCCTCAGGGAGGTCAATTAACATTTGTGGGTCTTGGTTTCTTCGTGTGTAATGTGAATAATCATTTTCGACTTTCAAGTTGTCGTGAAGTTTTAGACTTAAATTTAGATGAATGATATAACTCCAGACATCAGAGATGTCCCTTGCATAGAATTAAGAACTGGTCACTCTGTGCATGTAAATTTGTGACAAAGGCTAGAAAATTACAGAAGAATCCCTTAGGCTATATTCCACCATAAACAAACACTTCATTTCACATTAGTTACTAAATAATAGGCTATTTTCACACAAACTTAATTAAAAAGATTATTTGGTATATAGATATCTAAAAACTAAGAAACACCTTTGTAGTGTAAATTATTGCAACTTTTGTGCATATGCTCTATATACAAATTGTCAAATATAAGGTTGAGAGTGAATCTCATAATAAAAAGAAAAATCATTGAGTAGTTGTCATAAAGTATTTATTGCACTCTGTTGAACTTTAAAATACACCCACAAACAGCTAATATTTTTATCTCCTTTACAGATTAGAAAATTAAAGCACAGGAATAAAACAACTAGGACTACACTAATAATTGCCATCCAGGATTGAAATGTTGGTAAGTCGTTCCTTACCTAAAGTGCTTTGCTTCTTTCACCAGTGACAAACACCAAGATTATGAAGAGTGACACTGTCATGACTTATAAATACAGAAAAAATAAAGCCATTGTTGTAGCACCTAATCATAATCTCTTACAATAATATTTTTATTTCTTTAAGTAGTTCCACACCAATTCCTGAGTGATAATTGCTAGATTAAAGTAATAATATTTTGTAAGAAAAAGCAGGGAGATATAAAACTAATAACACTCAAGTGGATTTAGATAGCCGTGCCTGGGTTATTTTTTCAGAGAATAGAAGCTGAAGTCCTTTGCCAATCTTTTATCTAGACTTTGGAAACAGCTGTTTTGAGACTTTTTTATATAATTTGGCTTACTATTGGAGAACCTGAAATAATTTAGAGAATAAAACTTAAGTTTTTGTTAGACTATTGGCTCAAGGTAGAACGAACAGGAGATGTGCTGATTTTCTTCCAAACTGTCTAATCTATTTTTCTCCGGAAAGGAAACTAGACAAAGAAATGGGATGACTGCCTTGTCAGAAGCTATAAATGGACTGTTTGGCTGCAGTTCCTTCTTTTGAAATCTCTTAGGAATCTTCTAACAGAGAGCAAGACACAGATAAACCCAAATAAAAAGTAACTTAATGATTGACTTTTTTTTTTCCCAAATTTACTTTCTGCACTAACTTTTACTTTTCTTATGCTGTGTCAACTCTGACACCAATGTCTTTTCTTATGGACATATCTCTACATTAGCACTTCAAGATCTGTGGCATGCTAAAGCTTTACGTTAATTTATGAGTCTGAGCACTCTTTGGAAACTGCTATCATTTCCAAACCTTTTTTAAATGCCTGGGTGACATTTTCCAGGAGAAGACTGACATTGGAATCAGGATGATTGATTCGGGGGAGGGAATAGACATGGTATTACATTTCAAACTGCTTTAGAAAAGCAACAGACAATTTTAAAAACAGTGTGGTAGAAAGACAGGAAGCTCAAGAGCTGTGTCCCACTTTATATCCACAACTTAACAGGTGAGCCACATTATATTTAATGTCTTTTCATGTAATGATACATAGAGAATCAAAAGAAAATTTAAAAATGTAGAGAGATAGAACAAATAAACCATATTTTTCATGTCAAAGTAGCTGACTGTACTGTAAATGAAAGACAAACTAAATCTTGGCAAATACTTACAATTCACATTTATTTTTATTTCTTTCAGTATATTTCTCACCACTTGTCTATACTGACTGATTCTTTGAAAATATCCCATTTCTGCCCCATTTGTGATAATGGTGACACACTCAGAATAAAGGTTTGGCATCTTTCAGGTTGTTTGTAGCTTCTGATCATTAACATTTGCCTCTTGGACTATCATGTGAGAAAGCAAGCCCCCATCTTTCTTTAACTAGGCCCTCAGGGTCTTTGTATTTGGGCAGCCTTATAAGATTTACAGCAGGGTCCTTTGGCATAACAGGACTTGGCTGTGACTCAAGATGGATTTGCCTCACAACAAAATAGCTTTTGGAGTGTGGTAAGAGGATTTCAAAGCAGTTTTGGAAACACTTCTTTATTTTTTATCTTGCTTTCAGTTTTGTAAACTCAGACATGATACGTTTAATGCCATCTGGCCGTACATACTTTTCCATGCATGTTCATTCATGTGATACAACATATGTCCTATTTTGCATGTCTAATAATGAAAAATCAGTGTTATAATCTAAATTATTTTCCCCCACTTCTTGAGCTGCTTGTCCTATCCTGTTTTAATCTGAATAGATGACTTGTTAGGTTCTCAGATACTTTGATGGCAACTGCATGGGAATGATTCATTTCTGAGACTGTGAAGCAACTCCAGGCTGGAAGGTTTATTTCTACAAAATTGCCTATAGTTCAAAGGCCACCTATGGATAGGGTTGTTGGATGACGCCAATTCTGGCCATTGATACAACTGAAGGGTTTCCACCTCCCTCACCCATGTAATGTTTTCTATTTCACTAGCAGTATTCACAACAAAGTGTCCTATTCACTTCAGAAACAAACAAATAGAGCATTTGCATAGATCAAGGAGTGTGATGGACATTGTGAGGAACTTGAAGTATTTCTTGTGAAACTTTCATTCTTGTGATTAGATCATTATAAAAGACATTGTGGGTCAGCAGCTATTGGGAACATTTCAAAAGCTCTCTGCTCAAGACTTTATACAGATCAGTCTCCAGTACTTTTATGTTGTTTATCTCAAGAGTGGCTAAATGTTTCCAAGCACTAACTATGTGGTCTTTCTTATGAGCATATCTTACTGTTTGGATTTGGAAGTTCTCCTGCAAGGGATGTGACATTAGAAAGAAACAAATATACCGATTTCACTGCATTACTATTCAAATTATGACCAGAAATATACAACTGCCATCTCGCTGAAAAGTAAGGCTCTTCAGAAAAAGAAGTGGCAAGTGTTACCTTGAAGCAGTAGAGTGTCAAGTCTCACTTTGTTTAGTTTGGTCGGTTGTGTTGTAAACTACAGGAAGCACATGTGTTCTAAAGTGTGCTGCACAACCCACACCACAAAGCAGACGCACCACTGTAGTTGGGTGACAATATCATTTAGATTCCATCTTTTTAAGAAATGTCATCATGAGAGATGGAACTTGAATTTACAATTGATTTTAGGACTCAAGTTTAGAGCTTTCTGGGGAAATCACTCAGTTCTCCTGTAATAAATATGAATATAATAAGATACAACATCAAGGTAATTTTGATTGTGTTTTTTTTTTCCCTTTTAGGAATTATGCAAGTTGAACCTGAACCCTGGACCATGATGGTGAACTTCAGATGTTATAATATCTTATTATGTAAGAAATAATGTTCAGTGAAAAAAGTATAATCAATGGGCAATTTTTTTTCTTCCTCCCTCATTACAATGTTACACGTTGTTTCAGGCGTGGTATTTTCAGTCAAACGATAACATTACAGTGTGTCATTTTCTTTGCTCAATAAATCTTTCAAGGTATGACTTCTGACTCTATACCATAGTCAAAATGTACATGAAAGCTAAATGTTTTGCATATATTTAGAACAGCAAGGTGTCTGAGATAGCACAGGTAAAGACAAGCAAACAGAAGGTCCAGAACTGCTTCACAAAATATAATGATGAGATAGGTGTGCATGAATGAAAGGGATTATTTTGAGGGGTTTTATGGTAATATTCATTTTACTCTTTAAATATTCACTGTATTTTTAATCACAGCTATAATTTGCTCTTACATACCTAGTTGAATAGAAATTCTTCAATTTGCCTTTATTTTGACATATTCAAACCAATTTCAATAAAATTACTTCCTTTTGAGTATTTTCTATCTCTATGATTTTATTTAGACATTTATCTAATACTGTAATTTCCTTCTGGCTCATTTTCACAATGCAATTTTTATTAATTCATAGTACAGAATCAAGCCCTTTATTAGAAAGAAAACACAATTGAAGAGACTGTTTCAGAAATTATTACCTCTTTCTTGTTTTTAGTACTCTCTCTCTTTCTCTGTCTCTCTCTCTCTCTCTCTTTCTCTGTCTCTCTCTCTTTTTCCCTCTTTTACTCATCTGCAGTCTCTGCTTTCTTTGTAGTGACCCATTCATTCATTTTATTGCTTAGGTCACAGCCCTTTTATGAAGAATATTGTTCTGGTTCACTAGTTTTAAGAACTGGATCAGAGGGCATTTATCTAGTTGAAATAATCACTACTACCACCTTGACATCTCACTCTACTGTGAGAAATAAATACTATAATGAAATAAATAGAAAATAACTTTTAAGAAGACTGAAAATTAAGTTCAAGCCCTGAAAATAAAATGAGGCACAAAATTCTCATATTTAAAATATTTGGTATTTCTTTGTTTCCAATCTCTGTGATTTCTGAACTCTTTTACAGTTAAAGTATCATTTTATTATGTATCATCCTTCATGCATAATAAAATTATTCAAGATCTGGTACAATAGTGTATTTTATCGATTATATTACTTGTTTTCTTTTTTCATGATTCTCATAAGCATTTTTCTTCTTCCTAGTTAAATTCTTGAATTTATTGAAACTTAAGGTCCTTAATCTCCAAACTTATCTTTCTCTGTGACTTTCCTTCCTCTCTGTACAGGAACATCAAATATCCAGGTTTTGATTATAGTTTTCTTGACCTTAATCATGTTTTCTCAGTGTTAGCTTTAACTATTTCTGGCTTAAAATCAAGAACTTTCATCTCCTCTGAAATCTTTATTTAAATATCCTAACCTATTCACGTACTTCTCATCATGCAGTTAACTTGCTCATGTTCTGCCATTGAAGTCATTCTTTAATATCATCCATGATTTAAAAAACATTTCCTTTCCTTTCTCTTTGTGAGCCTCTTCCTATCTATATCTGGCTTGTTAAATACATGTATGGTTTGAATATCTTACGTTCCTTCAAGTGTTCATCTGTTGTTTGGTCCTCAGAATGCTAGATGTAAGCAATGTTAAACCTAGTGAGGCAAATAGAGCATGATTTTAAGAGGAACTTGAAGTATTTCTTGTGAAACTTTCATTCTTATGAGTAGATCATTATAAAAGGCTGAGCCTAACCACTGAGGTGTTGTCTGG
>PVIR01041710.1:0-12618 GCA_004026965.1 Petromus typicus | reverse complement strand
TAGCCATCCAAATTAATTGCATTTAGTTACATGAGTTGATAAATTTTATTTTTTATTGTGCCAATTTCATGGGCTTTTAACCTTTTCAAGTGAAAAAGTTTCATTGTCAATTCAGAGGTCTGTTGTTGTACTATTCAAATAGCTAGAAGAACTTATACCAAACTGTCGAAAAGGGTATCATGGACTGAGGATTTAGCTCATGATTCTGGCGTCTGCCTGGCAGGCATAAGGTCCCGAATTTGACCCCTGGTACCACATACCACAGTGCTGGTGTGTGGACTCACACCTGTAATTCCAGCACTTGGGAGGCAGAGACAGGAGGACTGTGAGTTTGAGGCCAGCGTGGATCATGTAGAGTTCAGGGCCAGCCTGAACTACAAAGCAAGACCTTGTTTCAAAAAAAAAGGATATCATCTGGTATTGTTAGAAAGGAATCATTTTCATAACATTCGTGTGGAGATTTTAAAAGAAAAATTATATACTATTAAAAAGAAAATATTGAATATTTATTGTACAATAGGAAAAGTAAATAGATTTAAAAAGCCAAGAAAAACTGTAAAACGTAAAATAAGAAGGCAATCAACATGCCTGAAATAAAACTTACTATGACCTATAGAAATGAAAATGATTTTTTGTAAGAATTGATGACATATCAATAGAATAAATCAGAAATTTTGGAGGCATATCAAGTATTCGTGATGAGCTAATACAGAACAAAGGTGGGTAGATTATGTTAGTTGAAAAAAAAACATTATCACAACTGGTGGTGAGATAGTCACCTAACCATTTGGAAACGGAAATACGAATGGCATCACATAACTTAGGTAATAAGTCAAACACATCAAGTTTACACAGAGATTATGGATGAACCTTTATCTTTTGTCATCTCTTGGAAGGAAATGTATTTTTTAAATCTTAGTAACAAAAAGAAATAATAAGAGTATACACGTTTGTCTAATAAAATGATAAACATTGTGTATATGCGAAATGCAGTGTAAACCGACAAAGCACAAATACTAGAAGAAAACACTGAGCAGTATTTCTCACATACGCGGCAGTGTGTTCATTTCTGTGCGTCTCTACCCTCACTGTTCATCGGCTGGGCTGTCTCAGGTCATCCTCATTTATGCCAGACAGATAAAGAAAATCTCAGTGGCTTCAAACAACAGTGTGATGGGAATCAGTTTAAGAGGGAGTGCTAGCCGGGCGTGGTGGCTCACGCCTGTCATCCCAGCACTCGGGAGGCAGAGGCAGGAGGATTGCTGTGATGTGAGTTTGAGGCTGAGCTCAGGGCCAGCCTGAACCACAAAGCGTGACCCTGTCTCAAAAAACCTTGAAAAAAAAAGAAAAAAAAAGGGAGTGCTAGCGTCTGAGGAAGTCTTAAGCTGACTCCTCTGGGTCTGTGAGGAAATGACTAGCTGTGTGATGCCCACCCGCACCGCCCACTTGTCCTCCCTCCGACTGGCCTCCTGCCCGTTCTTTGAGGGCCCAGCTGACCCCTGCCGAGGGCCTTTGCAGCTCCTCTCCTTCGGTCTGAAGCGTTCTTACCCAGGAAGGTGCTCTGTGCCTGAAAAGACTCAATGCAACTCCCACCTGAACTATGGAAGAATTATTTAAAATAGAAAAAAATCCTACAATTTACACAGATCGGGAGGGGCCTCAAATCATTGCACTTCTGAAAAACACCTTGATAAATAAGAACAAAGGCGGGGTAAACAATCATTGCATGATTCCAGATTTTTACATTGCTTATGATGTTAAATTTTTCACGTAATTTACCACTTGACTTTCTTCTTTTGTATACCCAGTGTACAACCTTCATTCTTTTTTACCTTCAAAACCTTCATTCATTTTTATTTTAGTTAATCTAATCAAGAAAGTCAACGAAGTCAAGAGAAAAATAACCAAAAATATCACTCTATCCATAGAAGATATTTCATATTCTAGTCATGAATATGTCTTTCTACTTATGGACAACTTTTTAAGATGTTTTATAGGTTCCAAAAGTCTCTCATTTCCTAGGTTATTTACTCAATGTGTTTTATTTGTTGATATTACTCTAGTGGGACTGAATTTTTAATTTGGTGGTACAATTCTTCATTGTTGACATATAATATCACAAAAGTTTATGCGTTTATTATTTTATTTTGTAACTTTACCAGATTTATTCATGGTAACATATTTTCTCATATAGCATTTTTAGTATTCTAAAAAGATAACATCATCTATGAACAGATGAAATGTTTCTTTCTAGGGATTTGAATTTTCTTATTTCTCAGTGATCTGTTTTTCTTCATGTAAGTATTTGACTAGGACAACCTGTGTCCCTGGAAAGGGCTACTTCCTTCTAGAAAGGTCAGTAGGAATGAGCTTGGTCTTTCCTGAACTTCCAGCCTCAGCCAGTGAAGAATGTGACATGCTATCCTCTGTGGAGAACGGGCCATCATCGGAGGCCAAGGCCGCTGCATCTCCATCCTGGTCTCCCCAGGCTTGAGGCTGTGAGATCTCAGAGGCTTTGTTTTAACATCCACAAATGAACAAGGACATTAGCTTCTCTTCTTGAGTTTTAGCAGTATGTTATAGCAGCAATATACAAGTTTTACATGAACTCGGTGAAATTTACTAGTGGATATTTTTTCATGTATATTATTATAAATGGAAATATCATTCAGATGTTTATTCCTGACTTTTTTTGTTGATCTTCTGTCCTGTGGACTTTGTACATTTTCTCCCGAATTGTGATGGTGTCGTATGTAGGTATGGTCAAGCTTTCCCTTTCCATTTGAGATGTGTTCCATTTCTTTTTACTTTCAGCTCTAAACAGAATTTGAAAAGACACAGAGAAAGAAAAATGAATCTGTTCTATCAGTTTTTAAAAGAACAAGGAAATTACTTGACCTATCTAACTGCAGTACTATTGTAGAGTGGGGCGATTACAGATATGGATGATGTAAGGCATATTTTAAATAACTACAGCAAAGGATTTGTGAGCACTCTTACAGCACAGGAAGATAGATGTGTAAGAGGAGAGGAAAGTTAATCACCCGACTTAGTATGACCATTATATAATCTACACGTGGAAGGAAACATCCATTTTGTTTCCTTAAGCCTTAGTAGTTTTTTGTTTGTTTGTTTAAGTAGGAGGGAAAAAAGCATCCCCAGGCCAGCTCTGTAGCGAAAGAGAAATGGCAATTTTGTTTAGAAAAATAGATGAAAAGAAAGAAAAAGACAGTCCTGGGGAGGTCTCTAGATCTTTGAGAAAGAGCTAGATGTGACAGAGCGCGGAGGGCGCAGGAGGCCCTGCCTGGACCCAGCCAGCCAGCTGTGCGGTTGGGTTTTGTTGCTTAACTGGGCGGCTCTGGGCAGCTGACCTGCTGGGAGGCTCCTCCTCTGCGCTCTCATCCCAAAAGCGGACACTGTCCTCTGCCACCAGCCGCCAAGGTCAGGCTGTGAAGGTCATGGGAGGATCGGAGGCCACCTCCCCCTCAAGACTTCAGCGGGGGCCGCTGTCTGCAGAGCCCCGAGGGACAGGCCTCTGCTCCACAAGTGCAGAGCGCGAGCCGGATCCTGACACAATGCAGGCTCCTGCCGAGGGAGGCGGGTCTCCAGCACCGCGAGACCCAGGGTGCGGTGGGCCCACGGCCTGCACGTCGAGGGATCCCTTCTGCCTCTGGGTAGTTTGCCTCTTCCTAGGACAAAAGTAAGTATTTCACTGTCGCACGATCATGAGAGTTGTAAGGAGCAGCGCGACGTCCCACCATTTTTATTTTACAAATAAAAAACAATCTCAGGAAGGTGGTAGATACCACAGGCAGCTGGTTATAGGCGCCCCCTTCTAACCTCGTGCTGCTGGGAAGCACCCCAACTTCTGAGCCTGGTATGTTGGGTGCCTGTATGAAAGCGTGAGGGGTTACGCCCAAAGGGGCAACACACTCCTAACTTCTTGCTCTCAGAATGTGCTATAAGAAAGGGGTGTACACTTGACAGCTCACTTCTTAAATTTCAAGGGCTGTAGCACTTTCAGCATCTATCTGACCATCGCCAGCGTTACGTTAGTCTGCTCAGGAACGTCAGAGTTGGAACACCAAATATCCTTTGCTGAATGTTCTGCAGTCTCCATCAAGACACGAGAAAGTCTAGGAAACTAACATCTCTGGTTGCTCAATTTTATAGTGCTAGTGTCTTTCATGTTTTAGAAGAGTTCGGTATTCACTGTCCCTCTGGCGGGGTGATGGAGTGATTTTCACATTGGCTGTCCCTAAGGACAAAGGCTCAGTCACCTCTTTCCTTGGATATGAAGGATCCTTAGTCTGGGGGAACATGAGCCTCTCCAGGCTTCACAGACAGCACCGTCTCCTCCCTGGAAGGGACCACCCATCCTGTAACCATTGCACAATCCGGGCCACCCTGAGGTGAGAGCAGCCAGGGACTGTTAAACGTGACCCAAGGTCTGTGGTTCGGTTGAGGCCACCGAGTCTCCAGAGAGAACTGAAGTAATTCTTCCATCTTTCCCAACTTTCTCTCCCCATGAGTAAGAGGCAGAAGGTGGAAGGAAATGGAGACAATCAGCCTGTGAGAGAAGTAAAGACTGTGACATGAAAAGAAAACAGCTAACATTTTGCTTCTACTTTCTCAAAAGCTATTCCCTGGTTTTCAAGGTACCAAAAGGCACCCAGACATCACCAGAATGTGCCCCATAGATGATGCAGCTTCCTGTAGCGACCCACGTGTAGAAGGAGGCATCCTGCTCAGGGCCTCATGCAAGTCCCTAGAGCGTGAGCACAGGCTGGCGAGGGGTCTGTCCGAGGTGGACCTGCGTGCCACGGGCTTTGTGAGTGGCTTCTGCCTCCGCACACTTTCTGCCAACTCAGCCTTCTGTGTATATTTTAGACAAAACAGCCTCTAAGATATTTCAAGGGATAAAAGATAAAATCCTATGTGTTTTAGAGTAAGAAAGAGTTCATACTCCAGGTAAACTGAAGTGATCCCCGGAGTCGTCTATGGTCCTTGTCTGTGGTCCCCATCTGCGGCGTCCATGCCCAGCCGAGCTCTGACCGCTGGTCCTCTCAATTCCAGGGGAACCTTCGCTGAGCCACACGGGGCCAGCATTCACCAGCTTCCTCCTGGCTCCTCACTGGCCGGGAGCTGACATACAAGGTGCCATCAGGATATGCAGTGTGTGTTTGAACAGATTTTGTTTTAGAAGTATAGAAAAAAAAACACAGTGCCATTTTATTCTCCTCAAAACACCCCCCCTTACTCCTAAATACTTAGCCCAAACTTCTGACACTTGCTGAAGCAGTTCTAGAATTCCTCTTTCCTGAGTGATCAAAACTACAATGATTGCACCATCCTACAGAAAGGCAGCTTGTAAAATGACCGTGCTGTGTCCTCACCCACCTGTTCAATGGATCTGGCACCAAGCAAATTCCGGCTCTTCCCAAAGTCAAAGTGGCTACGAAAGGGAAACATTTTTAATTAATTCGGGACACTGTGCCAGCCATTACGGTGCAACTAAAGATGCTCATGAAAAAGGATTCTAGACCTGCTTCGGAAAGGGCAGGAATGATAGGGTGAGTGTGCTTGGAGCCAGGGAGAGGATGTGGAGGGGATTTATGCTCGTGTGTTTTTAGTATGATAAGTTTCTTAGTGCAAACATCATCATGTTTTTTATCATATTCACATGACCAAGAATTCACCTTTCTGGTATCGTTGTGCACAGCTAGAATCCCTTCGGTTTTCTCTCCTTGTTACAGGTGCCCTTCTTGACAGTCCCCAAATGACTCTGAAGGCGAATATTTCAGAGGTGACTGAATTCATTCTTGTAGGTTTAACAGATGCCCCAGAGCTGCAGGTCCCTTTACTGATAGTCTTCACTGTCATATACTTCATCACTCTGGTTGGCAACCTCGGGATGATCCTGCTGATCCTGTTGGACTCCCAGCTCCACACGCCCATGTATTTTCTCCTCGGCAACCTCTCCCTGGTGGACTGTGTTTATGCCTCCACTGTCTCTCCCAAGGTAATGGTGGGACTTCTCACAGGAGATAAGGTCATATCCTACAACGCATGCGCTGCCCAGATGTTCTTCTTTGCAGCCTTTGCCACTACAGAAAGTTTCCTGCTGGCCTCCATGGCCTATGACCGCTACGCAGCAGTGTGCAGACCCCTGCACTACACCTCCACCATGACCACGGTGACGTGTATCTTGCTCGTTTCCGGCTCCTATGCCAGTGGACTCCTGCAGTCTTCCCTGCACGTGGCTTTCACGTTCCACCTCTCCTTCTGCCGTTCCAATGTGGTCAATCACTTTTTCTGTGACATTCCCCCACTGCTGGCTCTTTCTTGCTCGGATATTGACATAAATGAGATTGTGCTCTTCATACTCGCAGCGTTCAATGTTTTTTTCACTCTCTTGGTTATCTTGAACTCTTATGTCCTGATTTTTGTTACTATCCTGAGAATGAAGTCAACTGAGGGGCGGAGGAAGGCCTTCTCCACCTGCACCTCCCACCTCGCCACAGTCTCCATCTTCTACGGAACCGTCATCTTCATGTACCTGCAGCCCAGCTCCAGTCACTCCATGGACACAGACAAAATGGCGTCCGTGTTCTACACCATGGTCATCCCCATGCTGAACCCTCTGGTCTACAGCCTGAGGAACAAGGAGGTCCAGAGTGCGTTCACAAAGGTTGCTGGAAAAGCAAAGTCTTCACTAGGATTAGTCTATTAATTATACATTGTTCACAAACCAAGTGAAATTTTCATTGGATCTCTATTGTCTAAAAATATTTTTAATTGAAATCTTTATTGGTACATTACATATATACATCATGATTATAAATACTTATTGTCTTTAATTTCTCTGAGCAAATTCTTTCACACATAAGACCTCTGCATGCTGTGAGAATACAACTAGGTAAGAGGAAAATATGGATGCCTATGAGGGGACATATAACTCCACTTCTATTTCAAAGTCAAGATGTGGATCCTAGATACTATAGAATCTCACATTATACCCACACAAATGGTGTGATGTACTCTAGAAGCAAACTCATATGTTTATGTATAAGAGTAGTATCTTTAATTCTTATAATTCCAAATAACTTCATGAATCTTCTACCAAGCATAGAGCTGTAGTTCTCAGATAATAGTGCTTCTGAGAATCATTTTGAAAGCTTGTCAAAAGGTACAATATTGGGACCTCATGCAAGATAAGTTTATTCCATGCACTTGTGGGGGGTCCAAAGACCCATAGTTTGATCCCTCATTGTCTACCTTACAAATGCCAAGAATTACAGTGGGTTGTTCGAATAACTGGAGCACTGTATATTCTGAACATGTTGAGTCCCTGAAATTCTAAAATCAAAACAGAACTCAGAGAATAAGAATTCAGCCAAAGATATAAACACACCTTTTCCTCACCTGAGATCTTGCTAGCATGTGATTGTTTAACAGATGTATGGGACAACATCTGTCAAATATGCTTCTGTAACTTTTTAATAAAAATATTCAGTGAATTTTAAAAACTGGAAAATTTGCTTTATTTCTGGAAATAGAAATGACTTCGAATTGTCCTCCAATTTATTATCTCTATGTCATTTTCTAACAAGACTCTGAGTTCGTAATCAATAGGAGATAAACTGTTTTCTAATAGGATACTGATGAATAAATTAATATTGTTGGTTATTCAGAGGATTCAAGTACACACGTTCAAACACAGTCAAGATAAAGTTTTCTATAACTTAATGGGTGCTATTAAATTCTAAGGATCTCTCCCAGATTTATCTGTTTAGAGAAGTCATCACTCAGTTAAAAAGTGATTTGAATTTGAATGTGAGACTAAAAAGTTCCTATCATTCAGTTTTTAAAAAGAAAACCACTGTTTCCTGTTCATAATCTACACCAAGTTCCTTCCATCCAAAAGTCCACAATACGTGAATAGTTTAGATCCCTCTGCAAACAAACTAAACTGAAGAAGAAATGATCTTCTGGTCCTTCAAAAATAAGTTTTAAAGCATAACAAACAGCATGTTCACAGAACAGTATTTTCAACTTTGCCAAATTTTTGGATTAGCTGCCAACATGTAGATACAAGTAAGCTATGATTTCATAAATGGAGTTGCATCCCACTCTGATAAACGTTTCCCCAGTAAGGTTTTTTTGTTTTGTTTTTTGTTTCTTTATTTTATTTATTTATTTATTTTTTATTTTTTATTTTTTAGGTTTTTTGAGACAGGGTCTCACTTTGTGGTTCAGGCTGGCCCTGAGCTCAGCCTCAAACTCACATCACAGCAATCCTCCTGCCTCTGCCTCCTGAGTGCTGGGATTACAGGCGTGAGCCACCACGCCTGGCACTGTGGTATGTGGTACTGATTGCTGCTGGGGTGAGTCTCCACACCCAGTATTGTACGTGGTTACCAGGGATCGAACCTGGGCCCTTGTGCTTGCAAGACAGGTGCTGGAACCGCTGAGCTAAATCCCTGGCCCCAAGTTTATTATTTTTAAAGTATATACCAAATACAAGATTGAGTTGTATTAGATTCAACAAACACAAGAACATTTTAGGGCTGCTGATGTAGTTCACGGTGGTGCCCTTGTTTAGCATGTCCACAAGGTTAAAAAAGTAAATGACTGACTCATCACATTCCACCAAAAGTGTGCAGATGGTTGAGGAAGACAATTTATATTACACTTGTGACATTTTTGTCACTACAGCAGAGGTAATTTATGAGATAACAAGTTCAAATAAATACTCTATATTAAAACTGAAAAAACATTGTATATATACACAATTATATGGAGTCCAGCTCTATTTTAAGGCTTCATTGTTTAAAACATATTTACTTTGATCAACCTGCACAGCTGACTTGTACAATATTCCTTGAGGATCTTTTTAGATTTTTTTCACTCACGATACAGCCATGTATCTGTTAGACGCCTGTGGACAGCCACTTAAATGAAAGCAAACATCACATTTTATCTTAGAAACACTTACTCAAAATAAAGTGGTGCTAAACTTTCAAAATCAATTCCATATTTCCATCAGTAGAATATTGTTCTGCAAACACTAGCCAATCTAAATTCTTTTGATGAAAAACGGCTTCCCTGTTCATGAATTTCCAACACATACCACTTTTCCTCTGAGAGAAATTAAAATTTAGTCTAATGCATTTAAGTGATCCCTTTTTACACATGAGCAATATCAAGATCCTCGGTGATCTAGATGATAAATATTTAATGAAGTAACACATAATAACCACAGTCTGTGAAACTTTTCTTTCGAACTTCTAGTTTTTGTTTTTGTCATTTGATGTTAAGTGCAATTTTAAAAATCTAGTGTTTATTTTCTGCACAAAAGTATTAAGATAAGTTCTTTTAAGAAGCATCTACCCCCTTATGGATTGTGGTGTTTGTTGTTTTGGCACGAACACTATTGAGCTCTTTTTGTACTCTGGATATTAACCCTCTATAATATGAGGGGCTGGTAAAGACTTCCCCTCGATCCACAGGCTGCATTTCCACCCTGCTGTTGCTTCATTTGCTGCACAGGAGCTTTGTGATTAGCTGTGGTCCCATTTGTCTATTCTTGCTTTTATTTCCTGAACTATTGGAATCCTTTTCAGGAAATCATTGCCTGTACCAGTATCGTCAAGGGCCCTCCTGCTGCCCTTACAAGTTTCAAAGTTTCAGACCTTATATTAAGATCTTTAATCCATTTTCAGTTGAATTTGCACAGGATGAAAGATAGCGATTATTTTGATGGATTTTCTGCTTCTTTATCCAGTCAACCTCTGCAAAAAGCAACTATGGCTTTTAGCCCTTCAGTTATAACCACAGAACTGATCACCGTGTAGGAGACATCACGTTTCTGTACAAAACGATCATGGATTCTTAATTTTTATTTCTTTTGGATCACACTCACTCTTGTCACTAGTTTACTGTTTGGATGAGCCAGCTCTCTGTCCTGACAGCACCCCTGCAGTATTAACTGGTCACAGTTCTGGAAGTTTAGTCCAGAGCTGGTTGGACTTGTTGCTTTTGGCTCGTGGTGAAGCAACATCTCATTGCAGGAGAACATGGTGGAGGAATATGCTCACCATGTGGCCAGGGAATGAAAGACACGGAGGCAGAGACTGGCCCCACCGTCTCCTTCATAGAGCCACGTCCAGTGACCTAGGACTTCCTGCAAGGTCCCACGTTTTAAAGTTCCACCTCCTTCCAACAGACTCATGCAGGAGACCAAGCCTTTGCCGCCAGACTTCTGAAGGACACTTCAGACCCAAACTGCAGCACTACTATAGAGTATTCAGAAAATACCTGTTGAAATATGTTCAGAGATTCATTCTGGTCACCTGTAATTTAGGCTTACATAACATAATAAACAGGCCTTATTCCAGAATGGTTTCTTTTTTAGCTTTTACTTGCTAGTATATGATCCAGCTCAATCTTTTGCGTGAGAAGTATGATAAGTTCAAGTGCAGATGTTTTCTAAGACTCTTCAGTTGTGGGCCGGGGAGTTAACTCAGTGGTTCCGGCGCCTGTCTTGCAAGAGCAAGGACCCGGGTTTGATCCCCGGTAACCACATACCATACTGGACATGGAGACTCACGCCCAGCAGCAACCAGTACCACATACCACAGTGCCGGCCGTGGTGGCTCACGCCTGTAATCCCAGCACTCGGGAGGCAGAGGCAGGAGGATTGCTGTGATGTGAGTCTGAGGCTGAGCTCAGGGCTAGCCTGAACCACAAAGCGAGACCCTGTCCCAAAAAACCTAAAAAAAAAAAAAAAAGACTCTTCAGTTGTTTCTGCACTACTATAGGGTTCATCCTATTTATTTTATGTTAGAATTTAGTCCCTTTTTAAAGTTACTAAAAAGTAGTACCGTGGAGTGTCTAGCATTAGGGCCACTGGGAAGTGAGTAGAATTGGATAAGGTGCTCAGGGTGTGGACCTTGTGAGTGAATCCTGGCAGGTCTATCGGAAGAGGGAGAGAAACTGCATAGACACACGGGAATACACGTGAGATGCCCTTCAGGACATGTCATGTGAGATGTGAGATGTGAGATGTTCACTTCAGGACCATCACAGCAAGATTGCCACCAAAACAGAGCCTTTAACCCTCCAGAACAGAGAACTAAACCTGCTCGTTTTGAAATAGTTTACCCAGCCTGTAGTATTATGTTCCTCTCAACAGAGTATAGACTAACACACACAGTAAATCAGGACTTGCCATTCCTTGTTGCACTGTTTTGGCCCCTTTGTCATCAGTCTGATGGCCCCATGAGTATCCGTGTCTGGTCTCATTACTGTGGTCCACTGATCCATCTTTACACCAGTATCTCACTGTGGGGGTTACTGTCTTTCATGGTTAGTGTTGAAATCAGATGGAATTTTAACTAGTGTAGATGTTTCACATTTCCATCTACATTTCGAAATCAGTAAATTTCTAAAGAGGCAAATGAACAGGAAGATTATATGTGGTGTGAAGGAGATAACTTTCTCTCCACAGATCAACTGAGGAAGAGTTAGTGTCCTGACAATGTCGATTCTTAAAATCCACACCATGCTATATCCAGTATTTACATGACGGAGACAGAGCAAGGCAGACACTTTATGTCTGTCTATGGGCTAATGGTTCCATTAGTAAGTTTTCAGCATGATAAATCATCATAAAAATTTAAACCAGAACAATAGTGTAACATTTAAATGTCTAAAATTTTAAACAGACTAAAACACCCGATGCCCATGAAGATGTGGAGAAAACAAATTCTCTTCCTGAGAGAAGTGGTCATGTGGCCTCGTCAACAGTACAATCTAGGAAATGGTTTCCCTGAAGGACCTAGTTGGTGGATTTATAACTTGGCTGTGACAGGAGCTGAAAATTCACTGACAGTTTATTTGGGGTGTTTTCAGAAATAACGTGCTTTTTCACAGCAAAGACAGCAAGAAAATATACTCAAGTGATCGATAATTGCATGGGGCCTGAAATTACAAATATAGATATAAGCGTATATTCAATATCAATGTAATATTCATTAAAATATAGATTTCTAACAAGACACCTGATCCTGTGTTAGAGTTGGGAAACCATACAACTATGTAATAAAGACAATATACTAGAGGAAGGAACAACACCTACTACGTAAATTTTGTTTATTTGTTTGTTTTTTTGTTTTTGTTTTTGTTTTTTTGAGACAAGGTCTCGCTTTGTGGTTCAGGCTGGCCCTGAGCTCAGCCTCAAACTCACATCACAGCAATCCTCCTGCCTCTGCCTCCCGAGTGCTGGGATGACAGGCATGAGCCACCACGCCCGGCACTGTGGTGTGTGGTACTGGGTTGCTGCTGGGCGTGAGTCTCCACACCCAGTATTGTATGTGGTTAACTGGGGATTGAACATGGGTCCTTGTGCTTGCAAGACAGGGCCTACTATGTAAACTGAGCAGACAACAAAAGCTGCAAAATAACTCAAGGAACTGTAATGTAAAGAAGGTGACCAAAGCGACCTGGGCTGAGAATGCCTCTCAGTGAAAGAGCTCCTGCCCGGAGGCACGAGGCCTTGGGTTCAGTCTTCAGTACTGAAAAATACGTCATTAAATAAAGAATAGAATCTATCTA
>PVIR01041709.1:0-12617 GCA_004026965.1 Petromus typicus | reverse complement strand
ACCTTACTGGAAAACTCCAGCCCCCATGAGTCCCAGAGCAAATGGATTAACTAACAATAAACAACAAAATTGGAAAAATGCTTGAGCAAAAGCCTGAGCCTATGCTCAGCTCTTGCTGCTCTGGGCAGCTGCAGCAGAAGCCATAACCTGAGCTTGAGCTTGGTGCACCTAAATTGGGTAACAAGCCTTCACACCCATACTTTTAGCATACATAAAACAGGGCGATCAACCACAGTAATTCCTGTGGTTGAAGATCCTGCAGGAGGGGCAGACATCCTTAAATCTGAATAAATTCCAGTAAGTTTTAAGGTCAATAATCCTAGTTCAGTAATCCTTGTAGTTTAAAATCCTGCAAGGTGAGGCAGATGTTTGCAATTGTCCTAGTAGTTCATCCCACAGGACAGGGGAAACTTCTGTAAGGTAAGTAAATTATAAGTCCAAGTAAGTTGTCCACTGTTCCTTCCATATGCACAATAAAACAGACCTATTAAACCAATTATTGATGTCTACATAAGCTGAAAGTTAAATTACATTGGGTATAATTACTTGCTACATTAAAAGAACACAGAAACTCTTTATTAAATATTGTTACCTAGATTTTTATTTATTCAAAAACACACACACACACACACAAAAAAAAAAACAATGCATGACAAAATTTTAAATATTTTTTTTTTCTTTTTTTGAGACAGAGTCTTACTTTGTAGTTCAGGCTGGCCCTAAACTCAGCCTCAAACTCACATCACAGCAATCCTCCTGCCTCTGCCTCCCAAGTGCTGGGATTACAATGTGAGCCACCACATCCAGCACTGTGGTATGTGGTACTGGTTGCTGCTGGGGGTGAGTCTCCACACCCAGTATGGTATGTAGTTACCGGGGAATCAAACCTAGGCCCTTGCGTTTGCAAGACAGGCGGCGGAACCACTGAGCTAAATCCCCGGCCCCAAAATTTTAAATAATTAAAGAAAAACAGTTTTCTTTGTCAGCAATTCTTTATTTAACATTATTTTTCCCTTGTGGGAACTTTACAGGTATCTTTTTTTATACCTGCATTTTGAAAGTAATGCATGTAAAAGTCCTCCAATGTCCTGACAGGCCTTACTGATACTTATGTTGCAATCATTACTGCTTTAGGACGAAATTCTCATTCTGAGAGCAACGGCTTGCTACTCCTTAACTGTAACACTAGGAAAACATCTCAAATTCTCTTCTACTGCAAAGTTTATTGTTGAAAAGCAATTGCCATGAAGATGATGACAGCTTTCTGAAGGTCCAGATGAGAAAGGTGAGAAACAAAAACAGTGCTAACATCCCACGGTAGCTATCCTGGGGAAAACTTCCCAAAAGCTAGTGTTTAAAGAGTCATTCTTCAGCCTGAGATTCTTGGGGCATGGAAGGAGATGGGGCATAGAACTGAATTCTTCCTCTGAAATTAAGAACAAGATCAAGTGTCCATTATCACCACCTCTATTCAGTGTAGTACTTGAGACACCTGAAGCAATAAAGTAAGTAAAAATAAACAAAGAAAGAAAATAATGAGATTATAACAAACAATAAAGGAAACAAATTTCATGTATACAGGGGGTGGTAGGGTGGGTAGGGCTATGGCAAAAAATGAGAATTGAGTTGTGTCATATATTGGTACAAATTATCATTGTTGAGTGAAATAATGATGTGTATATGTAATGTACCAACAAAGATTTCAATAAAAAAGAAACACATAAATAAATGAATATGTATAGGAAAGGAAGAAGCCCAATTATCATTGTGTGGAGACAAAATAACCCCCTACTTAGTGACCCAAAAATCTTCATCAAAAATTTTTAAAATAAAAAATCAATTCAGCAGTATATCAGGACATAAAAACAGACAAAAATTGGGCCGGGGATTTAGCTCAGTGGTTCTGGCGCCTGTCTTGCAAGCGTAAGAACCTGGGTTCGATCCCCGGTTACCATATACCTATACTGGGCGTGGAGACTCACGCCCAGCAGCAACCAGTACCACATACCACAGTGCCGGGCGTGGTGGCTCACGCCAGTCATCCCAGCACTCGGGAGGCAGAGGCAGGAGGATTGCTGTGAAGTGAGTTTGAGGCTGAGCTCAGGGCCAGCCTGAACCACAAAGCAAGACCATGTCTCAAAAAAACAACAACAAAAAAAACCAAACAAAAAAAACCAGACAAAAATCAATAGTAGTTTTATGATCATGGTATCTCCCTTGCCCAGTAAGTATGCAATGGCAATTTTATACACCAGTAATCAACTTACTAACAAAGAAATTGGGGAAATAATAACATTTACAATTTCATACTAATCTAATCTTCCAAGAGGCCTTCATGTCAATCCTAGATAAATGTATATAAAAATATGGCGTTTATACACAATGTCATAAAAGAGATTAAATTTGTCATTTGTAAGAAAATGAGTAGACTCTGAGACCATCATATTAAGTGAAATAAATCAGAGACATGAGTTAAAACACAGCATAGTTTCTCACAAATGAGAAACCAAAAATATAGATAAAGAAGAAAATAAAAGATAAAGACAAAATAGAGAGGTTGATTTCTTGCAAATGGGAAGGGGCACAGGATAGGGAGAGAGGAAGAAATAAACAAAAGGAAAAGAGAATGACAAAAATAGTGTAATGTGTTGTGTACATGTACTAACTTTTCATGAAGAGTGTAATTTTTCTGTACTCTAAACATGTAATAATAAAACCAATTATTGAAAAAAATAAAATAGTCTTCCTATGTTAAAAAAAAAAAAAACACTTTATGGAGTTAAAAATCAGCCCACACAACCCTCCTGCAAAATATGCTGAGAAAACTTGAATTTCTCATAGATGGAAAACCCAACACTAAGACTGCATTATCGCTTTGGAATAAAATTTTCATTTTACAAATGAAAGCTTTATTACAAAATTAATCTCTCATTGAAGACTAGATTACCTCCATTGTTAGATGTGTTGTTTTCTCTGATATTTCTATTTTTATTTGGAAATTTATGGCTATAACATGCATTATTGTTGTTACTGGGAATCAACAAGTGTAATCCATGACTCTCAGTATAATTTGAGATGAGAAAGTGGGAGAGAATGTGGGAGAGAAGGGGAATGTGAATGAGCAATACAATTTTATCCTTGGAGATTAAGGATATTTACATATTTATAATTACTTCATCATTATTCAGTTTTCTTCATGCTTTGACATAAATCTGCATGCAA
The DNA here is from genome assembly GCA_004026965.1 of Petromus typicus. Lineage (NCBI taxonomy): Eukaryota > Metazoa > Chordata > Mammalia > Rodentia > Petromuridae > Petromus > Petromus typicus. The sequence continues at coordinate 9,395 of PVIR01041709.1, read as the reverse complement.
ACCTTTGGTGACTTACTTAGGGTGACAAAGGGGACGACAGCTCTGTACACATTCATGAAAAATGAAGCTCAGCATCTGACTAACTTCTGTTTTGGAAAATCTGAACACTCCATCACACTGCGATTTTTCTCAAGCGTTCTCTGGGGATGATTGGAGAATTTTCCACCTTTCTTTTCTTCAGGATTCATTTGTGGGAGAAAGCTTTGGAAATTGAACTCTGCCACCTTCGCTTAAGAAGTAAATATTATTTCAAAAAATTAAATACTTTCCAAACAGAGAAAAAATTGTCCTTTAAAATTTCCTCTTTTATGCTTACAAATAAGCAAACATCAAAGAATACAAAATAAAACCAAAGACTTGAGCCTGATGTTAAAATTGTTTAGCTTTAATCGAACCAAAATGCAAAGATATCTTAAAATGTAAAATTATGATTGGTGAAAGTGGAAATACAGATTTAAACAACAGTGTCCTACCCAGGTGTCACAAAATATGTGTAGGTTGGTTAGAACTGGAAATAACAGCATGTATCTAGGGTAATATGTTTCCATTCATAGTGTGTAAAAGAAAATAAAAGAAATTATGATTTACTTTATGTTGTTTATAGAAATAAGACTGCAAGTACTATAATGATTCAATAAGATCATTTAACACATTGTGTTCAGTTTTTTAAAAAAATATGTTGTATAATTTGAGGGCTTAGGGAAGGTGTCTGTAAAGTAAAAAGGATTATTCACAGTAGGATTCCACTATTCACTGCCAATTACTATGCAGGAGCAGGAGCTTGACTGGATGAAACACAGCGTGACTGCTTCCCAGTGGATAATAAAGTTGATTTTTCTTGCCTTTTTCTAGGTAGTTATATAGAGTATTAAGCCAGGATCAGAGCTGTGGAAATGGAACATGCTTTCATTGTTTGCAAGCCCGATTTCTCCACGAGCTACTTTCATTCTCGTTTTGTTTCAGAGTCCTAAATTTCTAAATAAAAAAGTAAAACCACATATTTCTAATTAGAGTTGCTCTATTTGGTAAATCAAGACATTAATTCAGGATTGGAACATACATGTTGTTCTACATATTCTTATAAACTGTTGAAAGCACTTAGTGACTAAAAGTGTTAATTTTAAAAGGACAGAAGAAAACACATGCCACAAAATTATTTATCTTTTATTTAGCAAACAAAACCAGTGTAATCCTTAAAGCTATCACAATCTACTGTCTCTGTATTAATATTGTGGAAGGAAATTAAAAATGACTTGGGGGAAATTTGATACCATTCCTTTAGTTAAACAATACTTCTGTACTTATTAATGTTCATAGACAAATTTAAAATAATTTAATTATTTGTAATATTGTCCTATCTTAGTAAAGAAAACAAATATATATGATGTAATATATTTGTTAAATAATGACATGAAACCATAACATTTATGAAATAGTAATGAGGAATAAATGCATTAATTTCATAAATGATCTCAAATTTTAGTGTTCCATCATAATTACTCAGAGAGTATTGAAACCTCCAGGGAATGAGCCCAATCCATGGTATTTCTCTTTCAATATGCCTACAATGATCTCCAAGAATTTTTATTTCCAAAAAGCTTTCAGATGATGCATATTTCCCTGTACTTCAAGAACAACTGGATGGCAGAAATCAAAATCATTTTTCCAGACAAGAAGCTAAACAAAACTGCAATGGCTTGTTTGTTTATTTATTAATAACAGTGCAACGCTAACAACAATCTAAAATGCTATTTCTCCCATTGCATTTCCCTCTTGTGCAATGACTATTCTAAACAACACCAGTGAGAAAAGACATGTTTTGACTGAAGTTAAACAACTGCCATTGCAGACTCTCCACCCCACCCAACTTCAAACAGAAAAGAGGAGCAAAACAATCAGATTGACAAAGAAAATGATGACTGAATGGTAGAAATCCAGTCTTATCTGCTAGAATCAATCATATCTTACCTCTTTGTAGTTTTCTGATTTCTAACATTTATATACAGGACATTATATAACATATATGCACACATGTATTTCATAAATAGATGATATATTATATTATCTAATATATATATATATATTTGAAAAATAATACATATTTGGCAATTTATGATCTTTTTCATAGTTGTCGTCATTGCTGCTACATGACAGCTTTCTTGTAAAAACTCTGAGATGAATCTTAACACACACACAAAAAGACTGTTTTTTCTTGCCCTGACATGTGTGGGCTTAGGACAAAAAATACAAATAATTAGAAGGATAAATTGGGGTATGAAATTCCAATGCCTGAATTTACATGTCAAATTCATTAAGCCATTGTGTGGTGGTATATTTGTTTAGCCATCATTGTGTGTATCTAGGCTACCAGTATATCAATCAGTAGACCAAGTAACATGTTTTTTGTTTTTTTTTTTTTTTTTTTCTCCCTAACATTGGTGGGAATCACACATTAAGATGAAGTCCTGAATACATCAAAAGGCTGTAGAAGAAAGAACTCCTTCTATCTTCACTCCATTCCTTTCTACAGTACTTTCAGAATTCAACAGACATAGTGACTGTTGTGGAATATCAGATGTCATCTACAGAATTTGGTATTGTTTAGAACTGGCTCCATGTTCATGTGAGCCAGTTCTATTAACTATATAGATGGACTACTGAGTGATAAAAATAAATGGATGAATCAACATTATTATACATTTGATTTATCTGAAGAACTTTAATATAGTTTGTTCTCAAGGAAAAAAAACCCATTACAGAGCACTGGATCTGATAGAACCCTTTGAGATTATTAATGATAGATAATGAAACAGGTCTTACAGCCTTCTCAACTGACCAATCAACAGATTTTTATTGGTTTTCTGTGGATGTAAGTCCTGAAATGTTCTGAAAGGTAAAGGTTACTGCCATATTGAGGAAGGGTCTGGAACACACACAGTGGTGTCTACGGCTACTTCATTATGATTTATGACTTTGCTTTACACAATTTCTCCCCAGCTTTTACTTACTCCCACTGGGCCCTCTATGTGATTGTTGTCAACACATACCTGAAACAGTTCCTTTCATTATGTTCCAGAAGCCAAATGCTCAAGTCGCTGTCACTGCCTGTGACCCTTTAGTGGCAGGAATCCATGTTTGGTGGCAACTTTATTCTAAAGTAATTCATTGCTCTTCAAATGCAAACACAGATTCAGAACAGATTTTTATCCCCCACACACAGACAAATGGAACTGAGCTGAAGAAGAACCACATGTGGGTCAGAGAAATGGCCTGTATCACTGAGTCCCTTGCTGTGACCTTGGCACCATCTGTGCCCTCTCCTGTGTGTAGCTCTTCTACCTTACGGTGCCTTGCTGCCAGAAAGGCTGCTCTTAGGTTTGTTGGACAGGATACAATCTATTTCTGAGCAGAGTTTCACTGCACACTATCGCTTGAGGTCTCATAGACATTTGACACTGACAAAGTCCTATAGCCTGACTTGTTTGACATGCCATGTGCGTGCGCTCACCCACCCACACACACACACACACACACAGAGCTGACAGGAATCAGTACTGTGCCAGACAACGTAACACTGTGTACCACTCTAGAAATGTACACTTTTCTCATAATATTACTTAAATCCTGGACAGCGTATTTCAAACTATTACTGTTGATATATCTCTAATATCATTTTACCACATGTCTGCCTTCTCTCAGTGCACATCTATTCTGAGTTCCTTTCAGTCCTGAAAAGTCTTATTATACTTTATGAATGGGTTTCAATCCTTATCCCTAAAATGGCCCGAGATCCTATTCTGAGAGAACTGATAAACTCATTTCAATATATGAAATCAAGTTTCAGAGGACTTCATCAGGAGAGAAGGGATAACTATTCTAAGAACTCATTCAGATATGGAAAACTGGCAAGATTCAGTGCTTTTCTGCTAGTCATTTGATCAGTAATGTACTCATGATCTGTCTCTTCTTTTTGAATATATATATTTTTTGATAAATCCCTTCAGTGTTTTCTTGAGATTCAGTTATTCTTGGCTATCTTGAGATGTCCTCATTATTCTTATGATAACTCTGTTATTCATAATTCTGCCACTTACATGCCACTAGTGAGTATTTTAAAGTGAAGTATTATATCGCCCTCACTGCTATGTTAGCCAAATTCTGAAATGGCACATCATACCTCTGTCCCTGAAGGGATTTCAAGTTTAATCAACATATGCTGATAAGATCCAAGAGAAAAAATACAGATCTAAATTCTACTCTATGGAAAATTGAAAGCAAAAGCTATCTAAAGATCAAAAGATAAATATATAGGTATATCAGAGTGGAATTTCATAAACATACCATAGAGACAGGGAATCCAATTTTATATTGATCACGGAACATTCAAATGACAACTTGAGAACTTCTCAACACGCCTTTAACTTGGATAATAGAATATCCTCTAGGCCCTCCTTCCAGACACAGTCAAATTTAAGTAGTGTGATAAAGCTGACATGTGGTGTCCTCATGCATTTTTGATGCATATTTCTAGTCTTTGAAGTTGAATATTTAATATTTCTTATTTCTATTTCACTTAAAATGGGTCATTTCTTTCACTGAACTTTTGAAATTTAAATTTGTACCTAATAGTATGGTTCAGGAGCTTTGGGGACTGGCTTGGGGAAGGGAGAGGAGGTTCAGAGATGCTGGCTGAAAAAGCAGCTCTAGAAAGCTTTTGACTGTATCTGTTAGAATATTCTGATCAGTACTCAGAAGAGCAGAATACTGATAGAAATGATGTTCATAAAGACTAGGCTGGGGCCGGGGAGTTAGCTCAGTGGTTCCGGCGCCTGTCTTGCAAGCACAAGGGCCTGGGTTCGATTCCCCGGTAACCACATAACAATACTGGGTGTGGAGACCCCACACCCAGCAGCAACCCGTACCACATACCACAGTGCCGGGCGTGGTGGCTCACACCTATAATCCCAGCACTCGGGAGGCAGAGGCAGGAGGATTGTGATGTGAGTTTGAGGCTGAGCTCAGGGCCAGCCTGAACCACAAAAGCGAGACCCTGTCTCAAAAAACCTAAACAAAAAAAAAAAAAAAAAAGACTAGGCTGAAGAGGTGTCTTCTGGGAAGAAGGACTACGATGGTTTTTGGGCAAGATATGATAGGCATTACGCCTTGGCAGAAAATTTATCTGCAGTTTACTCATGTTCAGACACTACCTGCGACTCCTATTAAGGAGACAAACTAATAAATCCTGAAGAAGAGATTTCAAGACAGTCCAATACTGAGATGGAGGTGTGGCTATTGTTTAGGAAATTTTTAGCCAGATTTATATTGAGAAGTAAGAGCAAAGAGTACAGCAGAATGGCTCAAGAAACATTGTAAGTTTGGCCAAAAAGAAGTGCTAGTAAAGTTATTATTTGCAAAGATGAAACAGAGGAAAAACTGACTGAAAAGATGAGCAAGAAAAACCTAAGTATTTCACAAGAGAATAGAGAAGATGGCCTGAGGACATCAGAAGAACCAGGATAACTCTAGCCCTTGCAGTCTCAGGGCTGCAAAGGTGAAAGATTTTGATTTGAAGAGAAAGTCTCAGAGAGCCGTGCTCCTGAATGATGGTGAGTCAGACAATTTATTCCTTGGGATTGGGTACAGAGTGCTCAGCAATCTAGATACTCCAGTCCTATAGCAAGAGGAAAAAAAGTGTGGCTACAGCTACCTGCTAGTCACAAAACATGACATAATCTCTATGCTGCTGATTTCAGGTGCATGCACAATGGAAGAGTCATGGGATAGGAAGGCTTCTATCCAGACTTCAGAAGAAGGCCTGGGAGGCCAGGAAATGTGCCCCTAGAAGGCAGGTATGAAACTAGCCGTGAAGCTGAAGGTAATGTTGAGACAAGAGAAGTTTAGAGAAGTCAGAAACATGGATCATGTAAGGAAAACTGTAAGAAGTGAGCAGAGAGAAACTAGAAATTACAACTACTAGGAAGGAGCCACTGAAGCCACTTGGAGTTCACAACTTGCCAGAGATGCCAGGATGCCAGAAGTAGAGCTATGGTATTTAATGTCGGCTTTATTGAATTTTAGACTTACTTTGCTCCTATTTCTTTTTATTTCTGTATTTGTGCCTTTTAGAATCATAACACCTGTCTTGTGCTATTGAATATTCCAAGTGAGTAGCCTTCTTTTCATTTGTACTAGGATTTATCTTCAATTTCAGAAGAGACTCTGGACTTTGGCTTTGCTTTTAGGACTTTAGCAACTCTTGGAGACAGACCAAATGCCTTTTGAATAAAGGAATGTGCATGAGTCTCTGAAAGGGTCAGAAGTAAAATGTTATGACTGTGTCTAGAAGTCCCTATGAGGCTTTAATCATTCGCAGATGGTGTCCTTTGTTGTTGTTTTCCCAGAGACTGTTGGAGTGGCTGACGTTGCTTGGACTTGGGTGTTTGTTGCTTTGAGTGTCTTCTGTCTGACGTGAGCTATTTCTCCTCTGTGACGTCGTTATACCGTGTTGCCTTCCCATGGAGCCAGCCAACTATTGACTGAAACCTCCTTGAACTTTAAGCTAAATATACTTTTCACCTTTTATCTTTGAATATTGGTTATTTTGTCTTATCAGTGAGAAAGTAACTAAAATAGAGATTAAACATGGCTGAGTAGAGGAGTCACATTGGATCTACTAAGAGAAAACTCAACTAAAAGGTAATTGGAAGAAAGAGAAGATCATATATCCTGATGTAAAAATCAATCCAAAATAAGATATGAGTAGATCAAGTAAAACATAGGCACAAGACTTCATAAAACAGCTCATCAACCCACAGGGCTATGAGCGGTTCAGGCAGCACAGAGGAGGAATTGCTGTACTGGGACGTCTTCAAGAAACTGATGGGCTGAAAAGTACAGCTAATTCAAATCACATGGGATAGATTTTGCAGAAAAAAAACCCTCTAGTCTCTTGTACCTTCTTCCACACAGAGGACGCTGTAGCCTGGCAACAAGTTTCACTGGCTCACAGACACGTCACCGGAAATCTGTTCCCTCCCCGATAGACTGGCCACCAGCGCCCCCTTTTGGTCTGTGTTGTGAAACCTACGGACAGCAAGATTGGAAACCATAGCACAGTAGAGGTAGGAAAAGAATTAGGTGGTAACCAGTAGCAAAAGAGAGGCACGGATGTGCACAAGGGATTTAAACAGTCCTGGAGGTCAGCACTTCATCCCCTGCTGAGTAGAGTGCAGGGGACCCAAGCAACCTTGGACTGAATTTGCGGTGGAAACAGCCCCAACCCTGTGACAAACCCTGAGTCAGGACAGAGCAGTGCCAGTTGGGGATGGAGCTGAGGAGGTTGTGCAAAGCCTAGAGGAGCCATCTGCACAAAGCCCTGGCCTGTCCCTGCCAGAGGGCACAGGACTCTCAGGGAGCAGACCTGGGTCGGCTGAGAAGAGACATTGAAGAAGCACTTTACTCATTATGCTAAAAACAAATACATTTTAATCTCTTCATTACTTTGTTGAGAAAATATTTTCGGTACTTTATTGTAGATTTGAAATATAGAATATACATCTACACTATAGCCTATTGGTTTTTTTTTTTCTATGAAGTATATGCCCAAAATTCTATATGGAGTTTTATGTTCCTTTGAGAGTGTCCTGCATGCTTAATAAACTCAACCCATCACTAGACAGGTTCTGTTTTGTTTAACTCAAATTTTAAGCTTCATATTCAGAACAATTATGACAGCATGTCTTGAGAATACTGCATATCAACAGGGTGAAGATCTGTACCTTTCTTTCTTTCTTTCTTTCTTTCTTTCTTTCTTTCTTTCTTTCTTTCTTTTTTCTTTTTTTGAGACAGGGTCTCACTTTGTGGTTCAGGCTGGCCCCGAGCTCAGCCTCAAACTCATATCACAGCGATCCTCCTGCCTCTGCTTCCTGAGTGCTGGGATTACAGACGTGAGCCACTAGGCCCAGCACTGTGGTATGTGGTACTGGTTGCTGCTGGGCATGAGTCTCCACTCCCAATATGGTATGTAGTTACCAGAGATCGAACCTGGGTCCTTGCACTTGCAAGACAGGCACCAGAACCCCTGAGCTAACTCCCTGGCCCAGCCTTTCTTTAAGAAAGGAAGAGGTCCTGTGCACCAGAAAAGAGTCCTGCATTTTTAAGAGGACTCATTGTTTGAGAGTGCCGAGTGTCATAACTCATCCAGCTCCACATCTTTATGCAATGTGTCATTCCTTCTCACTGAAGGTCTCCAGCCTTCACCCTCACAGATACTGTTAGACTGAAAATGGAAAGTTCGTTGGCACTGAGTTCTTAGGATTAAGTTGTGGAACTATAGACCTGAATTGAGATTAAATATCTTTTTTTCCCATTGAAGCTCCTTCCCTTCAACTTTCCATACAGGTAAAAATTACCAGTGAAGAATGTGATCATAATATATTCCTAAAATGTATCAATAAACTCAGTTCATTATCAAAATGATTAGTTATCTTTGACTTTTTGTTGTCTTTTTCTTGCCACAAAGCACTTTAACTCTATTGTCTTTACAATGAGATCCTCTACATTTCTAAAATAATTGATACAGTAAGATTTAGTAGTACCCGCTATTACAGTGATATTTCATGACATTTCACCAACAAGTGACTATGCAAACATGTCGTTCACCCATGTAAGGAGGAAGGAACATACATTCTTAAGCCAACAACAGTGGGATCCTCAATATCAAGCCTTTAAATAGTGATTCACCTGGAACATCTTAAAGTGCTGCTTTTTCTAGCTAGATCTTAGGCCACTGATAAGTGATATTTTCTCAAGAAAGCACAAGCACTGATGAAAGAGAGCAACATTTGGAGAGAAATTAAGAAGTGAGAATTGGTCAAGGGCAAAATCTTGGCTACAATTCCACCATATAAAATTTCATCTTCCTTTGTGGGAATGTCAAAAACTAAACGGTATTTTGGGGATGTGTGGTTTTAGAGAAAGAGGCTAGACCTCCATAGGTTTGTAGTAACATGTGACAACTGTGACCAGACATGAGTACAAGTGGGTAGTGGAGAAAACGGATTTCTACAAGTTTAAGCCTGGTACCCAGCTTCACTCCCTGTAGTTAATAGAACAATTCTTCTTTGATGATGCTGAACGAGGACTGTGCAATGAATCCCTTCTTACACTGCTATCTATGCATTATTTCTCTTCTTGCGATATAACAAAAACCACAAGTATCAAAAACTCTTGACTAAAGTGTATGGCATATTGACATTTTTGTTGGGGAATTAATGCTCCTTTACACTATAAAACAATTAATTCAATTCCTGATGACTAATGACTAATATAAACTTGGAGTTAATAAAAGAAATTTTGTGTGCCAGGGATTTATCTCAGTGGTTCTGGCTCCTGTC
>PVIR01041708.1:0-12623 GCA_004026965.1 Petromus typicus | reverse complement strand
AGGGAGAAGCTGTCCCTGGCGAGGAATGACAGCCATATATTCACTGACCACAAGGACCAACCTCAGGGGTGCCGGTTCTTAAGTCCGGAGGAGCCCTTTGGGGAAGGGCCAGGTGGTGGAGTCCTGGGGTCCAGACAAGGGGACAGGCAGCTGGCAGGTGGATGGGACAACAGCAAAACCTTAGCAGGGGCACGGGAACGATTGGGAGATCCTGCCAAGCGAGACACTGCCTCCATGGTGACGACTATTTTTGGAAATGAAAGATTTCCTGGGACGTCAGACCTTCAGTGTTAAAACTCAGACAGAGGCTGGGGTGGTAGCTCACTCACCTAAATCCCAGCCAGTCCGGGGGCGCCAGGACTCTGCCTGACTCCACCCATCACTTGGCTACTTTCCCGCCACACCTGGCTGTGCTCCTGGTGCTGCTTGATGGATTATTGAGGTTATTCGGGGGGCCCGGGTCCCCCCACAGTGACCGGTAGCCCATGTCTGTGTTCCTCTTGTCCTCGGGACCTCAGGGCACACATTCGTGTCCATCTGTCTCCCTTCCTGGGCCTTCTTTAGGGGGCTATATCCCCATCTTTTTTATTTTTTTTTTTCAGTACTGGGGATTAAACTCAGGACCTCGGTCTTGCCGGGCAGGCATGGCACCACTGAGCTACATCCCCAGCCCTGTACCCGCCTTTTACTGAGACAAGGTCTTGCTAAGTCACTAAGATACCCAGCCTGGGGTTGAACTTGTGATCCTCCTGCCTCAGCCTCCCAGAGTGCCAGGATTAACCAGCTACATTTATACTTTGCACTGCTCTTTCGGGCCTCAGTCCTGCACACACCTGCCAGTTGCTGGGTGACTCAGAAGTCGAGAGTCCCAGGGAGGGCTCAGGACAGGCACCGGGAGTCTGGCAGGCTGGGTGGCAGCGTGAGCGGTGAGCAGTGGCTTCGCTCCTGGCTGAACGCTGGATGCCCGGTCTGTGTTGGAAGCATATCCTGGTGTGTTCTTGGAGACCACGCCAGTCCCACCCTCTCCCTCTGCGATGCTCAGCCCTCTCTCCCAAGAGCTGTTTCCTCCGCGGGGCCAGGGGCACTATCTTCTCTCTTTCTTTCCCACCATGCCCTGTGCCTGCACACAGTAGGCCGTCAGCCAGGAAGAACCACGCGGGCTCTCACTGCGTCCTTCCTCTTTTTTTTCTTTTCCTTCCTCCCTCGGTCATTTCACTTCCTCCGAGGGAAGCCACCGCCTCAGGAGTGTCCCACTATTTTTGGAATGGAGGATTTCCTGGGACCTCAGGCCTCGAGTGTCTGACTCTCCACACGGGGTAGACAAGGGCAGGGAGCACGGCGGCATCTGAGCCAGCGGGGCGGCCTGCACCACCCTGCTTGTTCCCCACATGGACAGTCACCCCCAGGACGGCAGAAAGTCACCCCAGGCAAAGAAAACTGGGAGCAAAGTCGGGAGCAAGAAGCAGGCCAGGGTCCCAGATGTGACACTCTTGTCTACCAGTACCACCTGCACTAGGATTCATGTTTGTATTTAAATTAAATCAAGTCACTTTAAAAAAAGAAAGAAAACAAAACGCCATAAAACGAGAGGTAAGCAAAATTTAAAATAGGTGGTGCCGGGCATGGTGGTGCACACTCATAACCTCCTAACGGAAGACACGGCAAAACCTTGCTTCTTGAACTAGGTAGGGATTTAGCTCAGTGGTTTTGGCACCTGCCTGGCAAGCGTAAACTCCAGAGTTCAATCTCTGGTATCAGAAAAAAACATTTGTTTTTCTTTTTCTTGTACTTAGAATCAAACTGAGGACCTTGTGCTTCCCTGACAGGCCAGCACCATTGAGCCAAATCCCTGGCCCCAAACCTCATTTCAAAACAAAACAAAACAAACACAGCCGGCTCAGTGGCTCAGGCCTGTAATCTGAGCACCTGAGAGGCAGAGAAAGGAAAATTGCCTAGAGTTTGAGTCCAGCCTGTGCCACACAGTGAGTTCAGGACCGGCCTGAACTACAAAGTGAGACCCTGTCTCCAAAAAAATTTTTTTAAAAAAGAAGCCAGACACGGTGGCACACACTGGTAATCCTAACTCTGAGAGGCTGAGGCAGGAGACTCAAAAGTTCCAGCCCCCTCTGGCCATTTAGCGATTTAGCAAGACTCTTTCAAAATTTGAAATGAGGGCTGGAAATACTGCTCCGTGAGCGAAGCTAATGCTATACTAACCCCAAGCCCCAAACTGACATTTTCTCTTCGCTTTACTCAGAAGTTTAAGAGAACTCCAATTACTTTCATTTCTTCTAGGATTAGACCACTCCCTTGCCCCTGGTAAGCACGGGCCCTACACAGAGCCACACCCTCTGCACGAGCCTAATCACTTTCTGATGACATTTCCGGACCTCACTGCTTCGCGAGGTTACCCTAACATCCACCCGCACCCCAAACTCTGGCGAACGCGAGCTCCCCTGCGGGGGAACTTTCAGGCTCCTTGCAACGCCATGGAGAGAAAAAGAAAGGCTTGCACGCCCGCCCAGGTTGTTTTGCAACACTGGAGGGGGTTGGCCGGAGCCCCGGTACCTCCGGGTCTGGTCCAGCCCGGCGCCCACCTGCGGTCGCGTTTCCCGGCCTCTCGCTGGCTTTTCGCTTCCGTGGCTGCACTGCCCCCCCCCTCCCCGGGCCTGGGTCGCTATGGCAACGCGCCGCCCTGCAACCTGCACAGCCGAGCCTGCCCCTTCCTGCGGGGCGATAGCGGGAAATTTTGAAGCGCAAACCTGTGTCGCGCGGGTTCTCAGGCTTTGACAGTCCGGGGAAGTTCTGCGCACACGCCAGCCTCGAGGACGCAAGCATGCCCACAAGGGAACTCAAGTCCCAAGGCCACAGTCCGAGCAGGCCGAGCAACCTGTACTCTCCTCTACCCAGGAGGCCGAGGCAGGAGGAGGGCGAATTCAAAGCCAGCCTGAGCAATTCAGTGTTAACCGAGACGCTGTCTCAAAATAAAACATTTGCAAAGTGCTGGGGATTGTAGTTCAGCGCCCAGGTCCTGTGTTCAGTGCTTAGTGCTGAGGAAAGATAAAAGCCATAGTCCTTCCGGTGGCCACGGAGACGCGGGGTGACCTGCCCAGCCCCTGCCGTTTCCTCTCCGTGTCCCCTACTCATCCCACTCAGTCTTTCCTCGCCACACTCTCACTTCCTTTCGTTCCTGCGAAATCCTGGGCCGGCTCCTAGAGCTTCTCCACAGCTAGAACCTCCTGTTCTCAGTCAGAGTTTCCGCAGCGGCTGCCTCACCTGTCCTCAACCCTGTGTGCATTTAGTGTGGTGCTGTGCATAACAGGTGTGCAGTTTTTTTCCCACTCACTTTTATTTTCTATACGTAATAAATGTTTCCATAAAGAATAAAGGGCAGGGCTGGGGATATAGCTCAGTGGTTCCCGCGCCTGTCTTGCCAGCGCAAGGACCCGGGTTCGATTCCCCGGTAACCACATAACAATACTGGGTGTGGAGACCCACACCCAGCAGCAACCAGTACCACATACCACAGTGCCGGGCGTGGTGGCTCACGCCTGTAATCCCAGCACTCGGGAGGCAGAGGCAGGAGGATTGCTTTGATGTGAGTTTGAGGCTGAGCTCAGGGCCAGCCTGAACCACAAAGCGAGACCCTGTCTCCAAAAACCTAAAAAAAAAAAAAAAAAGAAGTCTAGATGGGCATCAGCCACCTCAGTGGGTGGCCAGCACCTCTGGACCCACCATCTTCTAGGACAGTCTTTGTTCTTTTCCCTTCCACTTGTTATGCAACGTGTTTCCCAAATGGAGCACCATTACCTCAGTGACTATACATGAGTTTGTTTCTTTTCGTTTTTGAGACAGGGTCTCACCATGTAGTCCAGGATGTTCTTGAACTGGCTATGGAGCCCACCGTGGCCTCCAACTCCCAGTGATCCTCCTGCCTCAGCCTCCCAGGGGTGGGCTTACGGGTGTGTACCATCCATGCCTGGCCTTCGGTATCTTATACAGCCATCAGCCTCCTCACGCTCACAGTAGAGCTTGTGGCCCTTTCACTTACTGCCTGTCCATCTCTCACAGAAATCAACAGACAGGTTCTGAATTCCAAGCCCGCCTTCCTGTCTGGCCAGGCACATTTTGGAGTCAGCCCTGGCCCTCGTGCCTCTGACACTGGGTCCTCTGCGTCACCTCTCCTCAGCTCCTCAGGCACCTGGCCAGCAGCCCCAGCCAACCTTCACTCTGGTACAAGCTGTCCCTTGGCCAGTGGCCCTGTCGGAGCTGCCCTGCCACCTGCTGAACAGCTTCTCGAGGTAGCCAGACGGGCGCACGGCCTCAGCCTCAGTTCCCACAGGCAGGAACACTTTGCTGGCCCCCGTCAGACCTTGACTGAGGACCCGCAAGTCTCTCCCCACAAGGTAAAGTCTGGGCTGTGGCTTATCAGGTAGAGACAGGTCATGCATCTGCATCTACCTGATTCTTCTCCTCATGAGGGGAATAGATCTGGTGGCATTTCCCACAGGCCCTGTATCGGTGGCATGGCCTGGCCTCTCACTGCCCACCTGGAGGCTCCTGCCCCAAATACCCTAACGTGTCTGGACTTGACCACAAGATGGTGTTTCCAACTTGGGATGTAGGGAGCTCCCTCTGCAGTCTGGAGCAGAGACACCCCCCACACCCCCGGAAATGTTCTCTGAGGAGGCCCTGTGATGGCTTCCCTACGGCACAGCTCGGCCCCCTGAGCTGTCCCACTCCACGGCGCATTGTACTACTCCATGGACCTCACAGCTGACTGTAGGGCTCCCCGGGCTGAGATGCCAGGCCCCTGAATTCCCAGAAGTAGTAGGAAGGAGCCACTTGTCCACACAATAGACAAAGGTGGAAGCAGCCCAAGAATCCATCAGCAGGTGAGCACAGCAAGTAAACAAAATATGTTCTATGGTACAATGGGACATTATCTGGCAATTAAAAGGAGTGAAGTTCTCATACATGCTGAGCACGGGGAGTGATCTTGAAAACTTGATGTGCAGTTGAAGGAGACAGACAAAAAGGCCATGCACCACGATTCCGTTCATATGAAATGTGCAGAATCACCCGGGGAGGCTGAGGCAGGAGGATTGCAAGTCTGAGTCCAGCCTGGGCAATTTAGAGAGACTTTGTCTCAAGAAAAAAAGTAAAAATAAAAAAAGCGGTTGAGGATAAAGCACATTGTGAAGGCCCCAGGTACCACTGCCTACCCCCCCCCATATACACACATGAGTGCCCCTCAGCTGTTCAGAGTAAGCAGGAACACAGATTCATGCCAAAGGGGAGAAGGGAGCTGGGAGGGTATGGGATTTCTTTTTGGGATGACAAAACTGTTTTAAACTTGATGGTGGTGGGCCAAGGATTTAGCTCAATGGTTCTGGCATCTGCCTAGCAAGCAAAAGGTCCTGAGTTTGATCCCTGTACCACCTACCACAATGCCAGCGGTGGTGACTCACTCTGTAAGTTCAGCACTCGAGAGGCAGAGGCAGGAGGATTACTGTGAGTTCGAGGCTGGCCTGGGCTACATAGTGAGCTCAGGGCCAGCCTGGGCTATGAAGCAAGACCTTGTCTCAAAAAACTGATAAAATAAAATAAAGTAAAGCAGATGGTGGTGATGGTTGCACAATGCTGTGAGAATAAGAACCATTCAGTTGTACACTGTAATGAGTGAATTGTATGGCATGTGAATTATATCCCAAGAAAGCTGTTTTTATTTTTATCTTTTGGTTTTTAGAGACAAGGCCTTGCTCTGTATTCTAGGCTGGCTCTAAAGTGACTACGTAACACAGCCCCAGGCTGGACTCCGACTCCAGCAATCCTGAGGGCTGGGATTGCAGGTTTTCCACCATGCCTCCGCGGCGCAGCCTTTTTTAGGTCTTCCATGCAGAACGGGCGCCCTCTAGAGGAACTCAGAATTCCGGACTGAGTCACTGACGGAGACAGGGTCTTGCTAAGGCCCAAGCTGGCCTTGAGCTCCTGGTCCTCCTGCCTCTACCTCCAGAGTGCAGGATTAAATTCAGGAGCCCGGCCTGGCTAGTCTCCTTTGCTGTGATGCTGAGAGTTAAACCGAGGGCCAGGGATTTCTCAGGAGCCACGCTGTCAGCCCCACTTCATTTCCACGTCTGCTAATCACTGGAGATGCCAAAAACGGTAACATGGACAGCTGTGTTTGACGACTTTCTCTGTTGTGTTGGGCGTTGAAGTCAGGGCTTTGTCTACCACTGAGCTACTCCCACTCCCTGCTTCCCTTATGTCCGCATAGAAACTGGATATATCATGGCTTGATACAAACTGCCACAAACTGAACACAACTTTCTGTGACAACTGACACATTGGGGCTGTCTTTCTTGGGGACAATGTCAAACTTTTAAATTTAGCTGAGTGTGATGGTGCATGTCTGTAATCCCTGTATTTGGGAGGCAGAGGCAAGACAATTGCTTTTAGTTTGAAGCCAGCCTGGACTACATAATGAGTTTAAGGCCAGCCTGAACTGCATAGTAAGAGCCTGTCTCAAAAAAGCAAAAGAAGGGCCGGGGAATTAGCTCATTGGTTCTGGTGCCCGTCTTGCAAATGGAAGGGCCCGGGTTCGATCCCCAGGAACCACATACAACAGTGTCGGGCACGGTGACTCACGCCCACCAGCAGCCAGTACCACATAGCACAGTGCCAGGCATGCTGGCTCACGCCTATAATCCCAGCACTGAGGAGGCAGAGGCAGGAAGATTGCTGTGAGCTCAGGACCAGTCTGAACTGCAAAGCAAGACCTTGTCTCAAAAAACTAAAAAAAAAAAAGCAAAAAAAGAAGAAATTTTTCAGGGGACACATCTGCTCTTGTGGATGAACTTTGACTACCAGTCTCTACCCCTTTCCTAGAAAGTTTTCTTTTGCTTCCTTCTTCCCCTCCAAACTTTTTATTATTTTTATTTTTATTTATTTATTTTTTGAGACCGGGTCTCGCTTTGTAGTTCAGGATGGCCCTGAGCTCAGCCTCAAACTCACATCACAGCAATCCTCCTGCCTCTGCCTCCCGAGTGCTGGGATTACAGGTGTGAGCCACCACGCCCAGCACTGTGGTATGTGGTACTGGTTGCTGCTGGGGTGAGTCTCCACGCCCAGTATGGGATGTGGTTACCGGGATCGAACCTGGGCCCTTGCGCTTGCAAGACAGGCCTGGAAGCACTGAGCTATATCCCTGGCTCCTCCAAAAAAATACTGTGATCAGCAAAATGCTCTGTGATAAGCAAGCATAATGTTTGCAGGAATAAACCAATGGAAATTATGATATTTGAAAACAGCTGTTACACAATGCAATAAAGCTCATAAATCATTCCAAGGAAGAACATACAGCTTCACTAGCAATTAAAAGAAGTGAAAGTTAAAGTAACCCTGCAAGTCCATTACACACCGTCTAGACTAGGAATAGTGTTTTAAAATGATGGATTGTGATACTGGCTACACTGTGGGCTGAGATACCATTCATTACACATAGCCAGTCAGCCTTGCAATTTGGTAAATCCTCCTCTCATTTCAGCTGGGTGTGGAACCCCACACTGTAATCTCAGCACTCTGGGAGGCTGAGGCAGGAGGATTGCAAATTTGACCCCAGAGGGAGGAACTTAGTGACTTATCGAGACCTCCTCTCAAGATAAAAAATTTAAAGAGATGAGAATATAGCTCTGTATGAAGTCCCTAGGTTCAATCTCCAATATTAAAAAAAAAAAAAAAAAGCCACTTCCTGATTACTATTTACTCAATAAATAGCTGGTAGTGTTATTGCAGTTTAGGATAAAAGCCCTGTCTCTGGGCCAACAGACCAGTATTTGGCCACCTTCCACCAAGTGCCAGAGATAGACAGTGCCCCAAATGTTGGGAAGAACAGATAAAGGACATCAAGATCTCTCTCCCAGGGGATGGCAGCTCAGGGATTTTACAGGAAAAGAGAGTAAAGGGGTTGACAGAGCGACCGCACCCCGGTCCCACTGGTGATTGCTGTCTAGCCTGGGGGTTCAATTAAGGTTCCCAGGGAAGAGGGCTCTGGGACAGTCCCCTCCCCATGGAACCGCCTGAGCTCCCGCGAGGCAATGCTCCTAGAGGCCGATCCAGCTTGTCTCGCTCGGGGTAGTCTGGGTCCCTTATTCTAAAGAGGTCCATCGATCAGACCTGCCATTCCCGGAATCAAAGATGCCCGGAGAGCACAGCTCGGATGGGAAAGTTAGGCACAGAGTAGGCAAGCGAGCGCGGTGACTGGGCCCCCTTCCGGAGGTCCGGAGTACTGCACCCGTCAGACTCCCCAAACAAAAATGCTGATATTTTATATTTTTTTTTAAAAAATCTATTTTTAGTTTTTGAGACAAGGACTAGCTATGTAGTTTAAGCTAGCCTTAAACGAACGCAGTGTGTAGCCCAGGCTAGCCTTGAATGGCTGGTGATCCTCCCGCCTCAGCCTCCTGAGTGCTGGGATTACAGGCATGTACTACTATGTCTAGATAAATTTTATTTTTATGAGTCCACGTTTGCAGTACATAATGACTACATTCACTGTGGAGATTTGGTATCTTTACATAACACATTATAACTCTCTTTACTTTCCCCACGCATACATAGTGTTTGAAAATAAAATATACAAAAAATAAAAGAATTAAAAATAAATAAAATAAAAGATTTACTTCTCCCAACACTATACCGCTTGTAGGTATTTTAAAGATCAGCACCGGTGTGGTGGTGCATATCTGTGATCTCAGCACTCAGGAGACGAGGCAGGAGGATCGCAGCGAGTTCGAGGCCAGTCTGGACTACATAATGAGTTCAAAGAAGAGTACATTCTCTCTCACTTCACAGAATTAACTTTTGGGGAAAGCAGAGTGTGTATACACCCACAAACACACATGTCACATACATGAAACAAAGGTACGCTACTCAGGTGCCCGGCTCTGGCCCTTTAAAGTCAGAGGAGGCGGGGTGAAGAGAAAAAGGAGTCTGGTTATGAGGCTGACGTCATAAGCTTCGTGCCTCATTTAAATGAGCATGCGTACAGCCAAGTTCCTATACTCACTGCGCCTGCGCTAGTTGAAGGGCGAGCAGGCGCTGTGGGCCGCCCGCCTGTTTGGGTGGGCGGAGAGAGACGCAAGAGATCCGAGGACCCACATTCTCCCGCGCAATTAAGCAGCTTCCTCCCTTCGCACATGCGCAGGCCTCGGCACTAGCCTAGCAGGTTCCCGACTGGCAGGTGGAGTTGCGCCTGCGTTCTGAGCTTCCTTGCCGGAAGTGGGCGGGGCGTATCACTAAGTGGAAAGGGCTGCGGGAGGGGCCGCGGTCTGAGCTAGCTTTACTGTGGGTGAGACGTCGACAGCCGGTTAGGTTCTAAGTTTAGAAACATACGGTTGAAAACGATTATTTAGAGAAAACTGACCAGACTGTCCTGGTCATGAGAAACTTTAAAACAAGAGCCAGAAAAAAAAAAATTGTAGAGTATGTGTGGGTTGTCATCAAGGTTGTAAGTGCTTTGAAGTCCCAGGCGCGTGAGCTGTTGCCCCAGCAGCAGTTCAGGTGGCCAGGTTGTGTCCCAGACACGCCGGAGTGAGTGCAGGTGAGTGTCACTGCACCTCCAAGACAGACTGTGCAGAGTGGGACCGCACAGTTAGCTCTAGGACCGGCCTGGACAGAATCAGGAACGTGGAAGTTTTCCCAGAAGGCTGTCATTTTGGGGGGACTCTTGACCACATATCAGGATAATATTCAAGAGTGTGGAAGCCCAGCTTGGTGACCCACGTTTGTACTTCCCAGCACTCTGGGAGGCTGAGGCAGGAGTATCACCAAGTTCAAGCTTAGCCCACACTATTTAGTTATAGGAAACCTTCAAAGTAATAAAAGTGGGGGAGGGTAGGGGATGCAGCTAGTGAGAAGTCCCTGGATTCAGTGCCAGTACTGCAAACAGTAAACTGATTTATAAGGACCTAAGAGAAAGCCCAGAAAAGTAGTAAAAAAGGAAAGTTAAGTGGATCCAATGCGGTGCTTTTGGAAGAACCGGCTTCCGGGCACGCGGCCTGTATAATTGCATACTTAGATTTTGTGCTGGACCCAACAGGTTATACACTTGACCCTGCCTCTACTTCTCCGAAGGCTCCAGTTCACAACACCATCACGGTGGTGATGAAGAAGAGGCAGGTGATGAGGTGGGGCAGAAGAGGAGCGAGCGGCATGATCTGGGCTCGGGGCACCTGCCGGAATCTGTATCAGGCATCTCACCACAACCGTGCCTGGAGCTTGGCATGATGAAATCCTGTTTTGTGTGTGTGTGTGTGTGTGTGTGTTTTTTTTTTAATGGGGTGTTGCTTTTGTAGTTCAGGCTAGCCCTGAGCTCACTATGTAGCCCAGGCAAACCTCAAACTCACAGCAATCCTCCTGCCTCTGCCTCCCCAGTGCTGGAATTACAGGCCTGAGCCACCACACCCGGCACGGTGGTGTGTGGTTCTGATTGCTGGTGGGTGTGAGTCTCCACACCCAGCATTGTTGTATATGGTTTCCAGGGATTGAACCTGGGCCCTTGTAACTTGCAAGGCAGGTGCCAGAACCACTGAGCTAAATCCCCAGCCCTGAGTGCTTTCTTTTCTTTTTTTTAGGTTTTTTTTGAGACAGGGTCTCGCTTTGTGGTTCAGGCTGGCCCTGAGCTCAGCCTCAAACTCACATCACAGAAATCCTCCTGCCTCTGCCTCCCGAGTGCTGGGATGACAGGCGTGAGCCACCACGCCCGGCACTGTGGTATGAGGTACTGGTTGCTGCTGGGTGTGGGTCCCAGTATTGTTATGTGGTTACCGGGGAATCGAACCCGGGCCCTTGCGCTTGCAAGACAGGCGCCGGAACCACTGAGCTAACTCCCCGGCCCCTGAGTGCTTTCTTTTCTGCTAGCAGCATTTGTCTCAGCAGTACACATTAGATCACTCCAGCTTTCAGGAAACCCATGTTGGTTGGTTTTAAATCACCAGTCAAATGACATTTGCTTTTCATTCAAAGACCAGCACAAACAAGAAAGAGTTTTTTTTTTTTTTTTAGGTTTTTGGAGACAGGGTCTCGCTTTGTGGTTCAGGCTGGCCCTGAGCTCAGCATCAAACTCACATCACAGCAATCCTCCTGCCTCTGCCTCCCGAGTGCTGGGATTACAAGCGTGAGCCACCACGCCCGGCACTGTGGTATGTAGTACTGGTTGCTGCTGGGTGTGGGTCTCCACACCCAGTATTGTTATATGGTTACCGGGGAATCGAACCCGGGTCCTTGCGCTTGTGAGACAGGCGCCGGAACCACTGAGCTAACTCCCCGGCCCAAGAGTTTGTTTTTTAAAGACAGATTCTCTCTGTTGTTCAAGTTGGACTTGAACTCTCTGTGTAGTCAGGCTGACCTCACACTTGCAGTAATCTCCTGCCTTAGCCTCCTGAGTGCCAGGGTGGGAATCCTGGGTCATATGGCAACTCTGATATTTTGGAAAACTACCACACTGTTTTCAAAGTGGCTTCAGTGTATGGAAGAGATCTAGTTTCCCACGGGTTAGAAGATCATGATGAGATTGTTTGTCGTTTTATTTTTAGCCATATTAGTGGATGTGAAATGAAATCCGACTATGATTTGGTTTGCATTTCCCTAATGATTGCTGATGTTGAATTCAAGCTATGTTTGTTAAATGCAGGAACACAGCCTGGCGTGGCAGCATGCACCTACAACTCCAGGACTCAGGAGGCTGAGGCAGGAGGATTGCTGTGAGTTCAAGGGCAGTGTGGGCCACACAGTGAGGTAGGTTCAGGAGCGGTCTAAATTACATAGAGAGACTTGTTTTAAAACATCAGATGATGGGGGGCAGGGTTAACTGGCTCTTCTCTTTTGGACTTCCTGCCATAGGGATGATGCATATTGAAATTATTATTCCCAGGTTAGGATTGTGATTACCTGTCGAGGAGGAGGGAAGAAAATTAAGATCAGAAAAGAGGAGCGTGGGGTCATTCAGGGTGACAGCACTTATTATTGTCTTATTCCTGACTCCAATCCGAACTGCATAGATTTCCTTTAGAATCATGACTTAAAGTCTTCATTTGAAGTGTCCCCACTTTTCCGTGTGTATATTATCGTGAAGATTTGTCATTGTTGTTTTTAACTATGGCGGTCTTACGCTGGCCTCGAACTCCTGCCTTTGTTACCACACTTCAGTATCGTGAAGATTTGATAAGCAAATAGTTTTCCTTATTAAGCATAAATGAAACTTGGGGCCGGGGATTTAGGTGTTTCTCCAGCGCCTGTCTTGCAAGTGCAAGGACCCAGGTTCGATCCTCGGTAACCACATACAATGCTGGGCGTGGAGACTCATGCCCAGCAGTAATCAGTACCACATACCACAGTGCCGGGGGTGGTGGCTCACGCCTGTAATCCCAGCACTCAGGAGGCAGAGGCAGGAGGATTGCTGTGATGTGAGTTTGAGGCTGAGCTCAGGGCCAGCCTGAACTACAAAGTGAGACCCTGTCAAAAATCCTAAAAAAGGGCCGGGGAGTTAGCTCAGTGGTTCCGGCGCCTGTCTTGCAAGCGCAAGGACCCGGGTTCGATTCCCCGGTAACCACATAACAATACTG
>PVIR01041707.1:0-12603 GCA_004026965.1 Petromus typicus | reverse complement strand
TGCCTTACACCCAAAAAACACAGATCCACCAACTACATATGGCAGCATGAAGACTCAAACTCAGAGCACCTGGGCAACCTGACAGGTTGTGATAAGCCCTGGGGTAACTGGGCACCTTGGACCCCTCCTTAGCTTTTCTGTACCTGCATATGGAGTATACGGCTTCTTCACTTCTACTTCCATATGTAACACCCACTCATTTCCACTGAGCAAAAAACATCTGCTTACTCTGTGGTTCTGAGTTTCTGACAGTTGGTTTAGGGTCACTGACAATAGTAATTAAAAGTGAAAATGTGGGGCCAGGGATTTAGCTGAGTAGGTTACAAGTTCGATCCTCAGTAACGACATACCACAATGCCAGGCGTGGTGACTCACACCTGTAATCACAGCACTTGGGGGCCAGAGGCAGGGGGATTACTGTGAGTTCGAGGCTGGTCTAGGCTACATAGTGAGTTTGGGGCCAGCCTGAACTACAAAGTGAGACCCTGTCTCAAAAAAAAAAAAAAAAGAAAAAAAGAAAGAAAGAAAAAAGAAAATGTGTTAATACAGGAAGTTCCATAAAAATGGTGGGCACTATACAGAGATACATCAAACATGTACAAAGAATCAATTACACAAATCAGGCAATTATGTTGTCTGTAAAATCAATAGTCTTATCATATGACTACTAACAAGTTATAGGAATAATTTCTTAATTATATTAATAAAGTAACCACTTAGGCCCAGAGATAATGTTACATAAGATATTTGGGGGATGGTGTATGTTTATTGGTGTGTGTGTGTGTTTATTGTATGTTTGTTGTATATTATTTATTTAATGAAACAATTTAGAGAGAGAGAGAGAATGGAGAAAAATATGGACTTCTGATTCAATTAGAAGCAGGGGATGAGTTCTGAGGCTTAGATCTTCCAGAGAGAGTCCGGAAAAATCTAATGGTAGCAACAACCAAACAACCCTATCCTCAGAGACTTAATACAATTGGGATGAAAAATTATAATGTTAAAATAATGAATAAGATATATACCTATACAATGTCTTAGAAGGTAAATAAGTCAGACATAGCATCTGTCAGCCAGGGAAACACTTAGAAAACTTCTTGATTGTTGTCTTTTGAAGAAATTTTGAAAATAAATATGTGTGTTTTACAGAAAACTGTCTGTTTTGTTTCTGTGTCGATCTGTCAGCATGCAGTGTGCTCAGAGACAGGTTGTGTGGGAGAGAGAATGGGGTACCTGCTGTACAACCTCTAGATCTGTCAGTACAGATTCTCTCTTTGGATTCCATCCTCAACATCTAACTGAGGATGTGGCTCAGGCCCATGGAGTCGAATACAGTAGCATAGCAAAGAGGGACACTGCAACCATCTGAAGTCCTGCTCTTTGTCTTTGACTACACCAAGCTGCTTTCTTCGAAGTGTCCCTGTCATTTTATACCTCCCTTCACCAGTAACTGAAGTGAATAAAAAGAGGAGTTGGAGAAAATTTTTCTTATGTTTAGTGTCAATGTTAAAACTTATTCGGGCAACACAATGGTCAGTTCTTTCTGTCCATTCAGTCAAGGCCACAAGGGTTGTAGATTCCATCTGCTCTGATGGAGACAGAGAGGAAAAGAGAATAAGTCACTGCCATTGCCGTGATGTCCTGGGTGCTGCTGGTTCCTGGGTGACTCCTGCTAGGCATCCTTCTTTGAGAGTTTTCCTGCATGCACAGTCAGTATGTGTGGACTTCCTTAGGTTGTAAACAACAGTCTCTCTCCTCTCTGGTGGGTGCCTGGTTACTTGGAGATTTCTTGGAAAGTCTCCACCATGACCACTATAAGATGCCTAATACTCTTGTTTGTCTCTGCACTTTATAGACATAAAGACAAAGAGTCTGTGTCTATTCCCTGAGCCTGGGCAGTGAGTATTTCATCACTGATGAAACCACTGATGATGAAACAGCCTGAGTCTCCTGATACCTGAGCTCCCACAGGAATTCCTGAGATGGCGCAGCAGGTGACAGGGAGGGTGGAACAGGTGGAGGAAAAATCAACACCTACAGGATGGCTCTGTGTGTGTGTGTGTGTGTGTGTGTGTGTTACCAGATAATGAAAGAGGCTTATTTACTGGCTCAGAGTCTGCCAGACCTTGTTGCACTCAACAAAGAAACAAAACACATTAGTTATTGAACTTACCCTACCACCCCCATAGCAGAGTCTCAAGATATAAAGATATGTTCTTACTGCTAGAAATAGACTCTAACCTTGAAATCCACACAGAGGAGAATGCTGTGGCTTACCCACTTCAGAGTGAAAGCTCCAGGAAGGCAAGCTGCCTTGTAATAAGTTCTGGAGAAAAAGCCTAAAGCTAAAATGTAATAGCCTTTCAGTAGCAGAGAAAGCACCTGAGTTCTCTGACATTCCTGGTTGGCATGGCAACAGAGAGGCAGCATGCCCCGCTCAGGCTGGATGCTGCAGCAGAGGCTGGCCATGTGGCCATGGAACCCTTTCCTCTGGAGGTCCCAGGAGAGAGCCGCAGAGCACACGGCTCTGTGTGGCTCCCTGGAGACTCCAGGCCCTGCGGATGTGCTGCCTAAGGAGAGCACGCACCAGCTCCATCTGGCTGCGCTGCTGGAGGCCGACTTCCCTTCCGCTCCCCACTGAGTCTGCTGCCCAGGGCTGCTATCACACAGCACCACAAACTGGGTCCCTCAGACAACAGTGATTTATTATCTCACAGTTCTGGAGGCCAGATATCCAAACTTAAATTTGGAAATCCAGCAGGGTTGCTTTCTTTTGGAGGCTGTGGGGGAAGAACCAGTTCCCAGCCTCTCTTTGGCTTGCAGACAGCCAGCTCCTGGTAATCTCTTCACACTGTCTGCTTTCTATGTGTTTGTCTCCATATCCAAATTTTTCCTTTTCAGAAGCACACTAGTCTGTTCAGATTTTAAGGCCTACCATAGTAACCTCGTTTTAACTTGCCTATCTTGGTAATGAAATGCAAATAAGGTCACACCTGAAGCACTGTGGGTTAGAATTCCAATCGTTATTTTTAAGGAACATTGGTGAACCCATGAAACCTGCTGAACAAGATTTAGGGGTGTTTTCCTTGTATTTCCTCTTGCCAGTTTTTACAGGGCAGTGTGCTGTTCATTGCTCTTATTCTTACCCTAAAACCAAGAGCACAGGCTTTAAGAAGACACAGGAAAGTTAGGTGTCTTTACCGAAAGCACTGAAGACAAAGGCTGATAAGGTAAATGTAGGATCACAAACACTATGATATTTCTTTGTCTTTTAACTTTGTGAGGAGAAATCACTGAGTAGATCTTTCCAGAAAAATCTTCAAGATTCAAGGTGGCACTAGATGTGCAGAACAGGTGATGAGCCTAGACAGGTAGGTCCAAGCAGCCGCAGGCAAGGCACAGGAGTGATGTAAACCACAAAAAAGAGAACTGATAGTTTTGTATTATGGAATTGTCTTTACCTCCTCTCATCGCTTTTAAAATTTTTAATGTATCCAGCTGTATTAGCCACTTTCTCATTACGGGGACAAAATACCCAACACCCACTATAGGAGGAGAGGTTTAATTTGGCTCATGGTGTCAGTTCATTTTGGGGTGTCTCTGAGGGTGTCACAGAGGCAGATGTACCTTCCCCAGATGTGCCCTCAGTGACATACCTCTTCCAACTGGGTTACACCTCCTGATAGCACATTCAGCTATCAGCTGACTGATTCATCGATGGGTTAACCCATTGAGGGCCTTCATGATCAGAACATCTTCCCAAAGCCCACTTCTGAACATATGACACTTTTAGGGGACATTCGGGATCTAAGACCTAACATGTGCACAGAAGCACACACCTGGGTCTCAGAACACAAGAAGTCTCAGGCTGAGGGACTGACAGTTAAAGTCCAACATGGCCAATTTAGCAAGGCTCTGTGTTCAGTTCTTAGTATCACATGCACACACACTTATGCATGTACACACATAACACATAATAGTTTATGGAAACGCTCTGCAGGTGGGATTTTGCACTTTATAAATGTAAAAGCCCTACTCCATTTATGATGAGAAGATGACAGTCCTCAACAGATGAATTCACTTGACTGTAGTCATGCAAGTGAAGATACAACAGAATCTGCTTCACTAACTAGGTCTTCTTGCTACAAATCCTGTGAAAAGGTACATGATAGATGTGAATCTAGAGTTAAGTTCTCTGGCTGAACACATTCTCCTAAAAACATACTGAAATTACAACAAAAGATTTCAGAGTGTGTCAGGCAAGAGAATGATACATGGAAGGAATGGTCAATAGGTGATGCTGACAAAATATGCTGAGCAATGGAGAAAGAGGAAAGCACCAGCAGCAATTGGACAAACAAAACTGAGAAAGTTGAGACCCAAGCATGTAGGAGAAAGGACAAGAAAAAGAAACCTACCCAATCCATGCCAGCTCCTCAGAAAACTTGGGAGCTTTGGGGTTTCCTAGGGTGTATAGATCTGGAAAGCTGGGGAAAAGGAGTCATTATGTTCACAGAACAAGCTAGATTTACATATGCTCAGCTCACATTACATAGACAGGTGGCAGGCTCCTTTTCCCAGTCTGCAAAATGAAGGAAATTTCCTCACAAGAGAAGTTAAAGTAGGGTAACTTGGTCTTAGCAGCACCAGACTTCCCTGAATGCAAGGGAGGACTTTATACTGACTTGTGGAAGAATTAAGTAAAGCAAGCCTGCAGGTGGGAAGGCACAACCCACCAAAACCCTTCCCAACCTCATCTGCACAGCTTGGATGGTCAAGCTTGTGCTCCTAACCAATCTACATTGAATTTAATTTTGTTCCTCTAATTTAACTCTGAGTTTGCAAGAAAATATCATTTCAAAAATGAAAAACAGAAACAATGAGCTAATCATAGAAGAAAACATTTGCAAGCCATATATCTGACAAAATGTTAAAATGTAAAATATTAAAGAACTCCTACAACTTAATAGGAAAAGAGGGTAAGCAAAAGACTTGAGTAGAATTTCCTCCAAAGAAGACATACAAATGGCTAGGCTATGAACAGATGCTCTGTATCACAAATCATCAGTGAACTGCAAATCAAAATCGAAATGATACATCACTGCACATCTGTTAGGATGGCTATTTTAAAAAAAGATAAAGGTTGGCAAGGATGTAGAGAAATTGGAGTCTCCATACACTGTTGGAGGGACTGTAAAATGGTGCAGCCATTCTAGAAAACTGTATGAAGCTTCCTCAGAAAATGCAAAAATTAAAAATCAAAATTAAATGTAGAGGACCAGGGATTTAGCTCAAGTGGAACTGTGCCTACCTTGGAAGCACAAGGCCCCAAGTTCAATCACTGGTACCGCAAAAAAATGAATGAATGAATGTTTTAAAAATTAAATGTAGAATTATTATATGATCAAGCAATCCCAAGGTATTTGTTATGGCTTGTAACTAGATATTTACCCAAAGCCTCATGCATTCATACCTAGATGGCGATTTTCAGAGGTAGCTGCAGCAAGAATGTTTGATGCTGGGATTAAGGGTACTCCACCCTGAGTATAAATACTAAGCCTACAAGGGAAGGTACTCTGGAAGTAATACACAGGGCAGAAAGAAGGCTGCTTGCTGCTTTTCTGTCTCCTACCTGTTTGTCTTGGACTATTTCTCCTCATTGATGCCCTTCTGTCACACCATTCTGCTTTGCTACAAGTCCAGTGAAAAGTTACATGATAGATGTGAATCTAGAGTTAAGTCCTACAGCTGAACTATGGACTAAAACCTCTATAAACTGTGAGCTGAAATAAATCTTTCCTCTTTTAACTTTAGATGTTGGGTATTTTGTCTCACTAGTGAGAAAAGTAAGACAATATTTATACAAAAGAGTTTAAAGGATTTCAAAGAGGTATTTGCACTAATGGTCAATGAGCATTATTCACAATAGTCAAGGTAAATGTTACGAATGAATGAATGAGAAAATGTGGTTTGGTGTATGTATGCAATATACAGTAACTCTGAAATATATATATATATATTATACAATGGAATATTATGTAATAATGGATTATATAATTACATATATATTACTATATATAATGGAAAATCATTCAGTCATAAAATTTAAGGAAAAAACCTATCGTGTTATAACACAGATGAGCCACCAGAATATGTTATATGAAATAGGTCAGTGACAGAAGGACAAATATTGCAAGATTTCACTAATAGGAGGAATCTAATAGAGTCCAAGAGTAGAATGGTAATTGCCAAAGGATAGAGAGAGAGGGAAATGGAGAGTTGACATCCAAGGAATTTAGAATTTCATTTACAGTGACAGACAGGTTTTAGATGTCTACTATACCACAGGTGCCTATAAGTAACAATAATTTATTTGTACTCTTAAAATACTGGGAAAGTAGATCTCATGTTAAACATTCTTAACACAATGAAAGTTACTTAAAAATGGCAAATACTATATAGTCATAAATCAAAAGTAAGATTTCATGAAAAAAGATCATAGAGTATAATGAAATATCCTAAAGAATTAAATGCTGCTGATATTAACCAAAATTTTCAATATATATTTTCAGAAATAAATTTAAGGAAAATCTCAGAAAATAAAAAGAGTAATGATGTACAAAATAGTACTAAATTAGATAATAATCAAGTTATATGTCTAATCTACTCTCAAATAAAATTAGGTTAAAGAATCATCAGAAGGTGCAGGAATTGAAGACAGGGAAAGTGTATGCAGTGGTGGGGAGAAGGACAGAGTGGAAATATGAGGAACGAAATGGTGCAAGAAAACTTCCAAGATGCAAGCCTGAAGCTGAAAGTTCTACCGACGGTCCTTTATTATGACTGAAAACACCTTTAGGGCATGTCGAAACAGCGTAAGCACAGTTTCAATGCTTTCGGTGTGTGTGTATGTGTGTGTGTGTGTGTGTGTGTGTGTGTGTGTGTGTGTGTGTGTGTAATGAGCCACAAAAGCTAGATTACATTTAAATCTCTCAAAATAAGAATGGTACTGAATTTATCAACAGCAAAGATACAGTCCAAAAGACAGCAAGCACAAGAGCCTGAGTTCAATACCTGGTACTGCAAAAAAAGAAAGAAAGAAAGAAAGGAAGAAAGAAAGAAAGGAAGGAAGGAAGGAAGAAAGAGTCCAATAGATAATGGAGAGATGTTTCTCAAATAGTGAGAGAATTTAAATTACAACCTACATTTAAATATCCATATGAACTATTACTCAAATGTGAGTGTTCATATATGTGGAGTTTCAAATATTAACCTCCTTTGTACTTTTTCTTAGTTGCTGAAAGAGTTTTGTGAAAGAAGAAAATAAATTTTTTAAAAAATAAGGAGAAACAGGGATTTCAAATCCACAAGTTGAAATTCAAAAAGGAAAAAGGCAAAGAACAGTTTTAGAAAAGCCACGAAGGTATAAGAATATAGTTGTTTAATCAGTTAGTAAATAGCAAAGAGAGAGAGGAGCAAGAGAACTGAATGTCCCACTAGAAATGACTATAAGAAAGAAAGAGCAGTAATGTATAGATTTTGGAATGCACCTGATTATATAATAAGAGGAAGCTGACAGACCTGGTAGAATGCTTGGGTGTGAATTAGTGACAGAACACTGAAATCTAAGCAAATAACCATACAAGGGGTAATTTATTCCACTGAAATGAGAAATACATAATGACATCATGGGGCCCAGTTGTGAAGTCCAAGACAATCATAATGTTTGAGTATTGTTTTAGCCAGTAAAAGGCTGTTAAAAGGGAACAGGGGACTGGATCTTATGCAAATAAATGGGAAGGAGACAGAGAGACCAGAGTGGGCCAGATCTTTAACTACCCACCATGAATGTAAACAATATATGTTGCAAACATGAACTAAAAAATTATCAATAATAATGGATATGAGGGAAGGGAAAATAAAGACAGAAGGAGGTGGGTGAGGAGGGAAGGGGAATGAAAAGATTCAAGAGAGGTTAAGGACATGTGCCTACTCCTGAAGATGAATGTAAAGACCAGGTGCAGCAAATATATACTAATGAAAATAAAGGAAGAAAGAAAGAAAGAAAGAAAGGAAGAAAGAAAGAAAGAAAGAAAGAAAGAAAGAGAGAAAGAAAAGAAAGAAAGAAAGAAAGAGAGAGAGAAAGAAAAGAAAGAAAGAAAGAAAGAAAGAAAGAAAGAAAGAAAGAAAGAAAGAAAAATAAGATTATATTCTTGAATTTGAAAGTTCCCCAAAAGTCCAGGTGTCAAAGGCTTCACCCCAGCCTGGCATGGTGTTGAGAGGCCTTTAGTAGGTCAGGTCTACTGGAAGGAAGTTAGGTCATTGGCGTATGTCCTTGAAAGCAATATTGGGACTAAGGCTCCTTCCCATTTCTTGTTTTGTCACTTCTCCATCACCACCCCTGCCGGTTGTCTTGATGTGAGTAATTTTCTTTGCCATCTGCTACAACCATTGTCAAGAACTTGCCACAGGCCAAAAAGCAATGGAGCCAACTGAGCATGGTTAATGCTATGAGCTAGAGTAAACCTCTTCTCCCTTCAAGTCAATTATGTCAGACATTTTGTGACTTAGCCATGGAAAGATGGCTAAAAAATAAATATGTTATATGTATGTATGGAGAGAAAAAAGGAAATCATAGAGCTAAAAGTTCATTTATACTATAGGAAATCAGTTGTTTAAAGTTGAAAAACCAAGAAAGAATGCAGTATTTATGCAGCAAGTTGATGATTGTTAACAGAATAAACAGGTACCTATTAGGAGCAGACATGAGAAGCAAGAAGGAGCTGAATGACTATTTTTCATTATAAACTTTATAGAACTGTCTGAACTTTTAGGCTACATATGTATGTTATTTTAATACACATTAAAATTATGAAACAAACTGAAGGTGTAAATGAGTTCCAAAATGTATGATAGACATTGCAAAATAGGAAGAAAATGTTCAAAGGGAAAAGGGTGGGTAGGGGTAAGGAAGAAGGGGGAAAATTTGATGGTAAAAGAGGAAATAAAGTATTAGGTATGTAATGGGTGGGGGCTTGGGGAGGGCAGAGGAATGAGAAAAATGAGAATTAAGATGTGTTGTGTACCGGTACAAATTCTCAATGTTGATTGTGATCATAATGTATATATAAAATATACCAATAAAATCAATTTAAAATAAAAATAAAATTATGAAGCAAATGAAGCAAACAGGAGTCTGAAGACAGAAAGTTTAAAGAAATTTTTGTGTGACTATTTTTCTTTTATATGAATTTGGGTACGATTATACAGATAAGTCTAAGTGTATTTGAGGCATATCTAATGTTCTTCATTTCATTTTTAAGAGAAGTCATAAATCTTGATCCTTCTTCCTTTGTCTATTGAGATGCTGCTGCTGATTCTAGTAAGTGCTTTTCTGGGGAAGCTAGAACATCAAGGCTTTCCTCCTGGCAGGAATCAGGATATGAATCATCAACACAGGAACAAGGAGTTCTGAGCTAATCCGTCTCTCCATTAGTTTCATTGATACCATCGTCACCACCCATATGCCTAAAACCATGAGATTATATTAACTTGGGAAAAATTAAGGTGTTTTTAGAAGGTTTTAATTAGCCTTAATGACTAGAGAAGATATACGATGTCTCTTCCATTAGCACAGTTTCACAGTATTCATCCAAGAAAGGGCTGTTCTGAAAGCAGAACTTCCTACATTCCCTAAGGGTCTCCCCTATGTTTCCTGCATTCCTAGGAATCTTGGGAAGGCAGGGGAAATAACATGCCAGACATGGTAATATTATACCAAACTAACTTTCAGGAAACTAGGGAAATGGTACATTGCGTATGATGTCTATGCGTGTATAAAATAAGTGATCTTATAATATGAGGATATTGAGTCACATGTAGGTAGAGAGAAAGAAGCAGGAAGCCTGAAGGGAAGGAAAAGAGGGCAAGGAAAAGGGTTACAGAGGGGAAAGAAGTAAACACTATAATAGGAATAGAGAAGGGAAAGGAAGGAAGAGAGAAAGACTGAAACTTTATGCGTATCCATGACCCCAGACTCTACATGTCTTACTATATGACAACCCAACACCTTTTCCTGACCTGGTTCATTTTTCTGCTTCCAAATGATGCAATATATTTCAACTCTGCCAAAGACTCTGATCACTTCACTCATGGCCAGAAAATTCCTTTCTTAGATTTCCAAGGACCTATAGTTTACCTTGCCTGGGCCCACAAGGACCCAAGGACCCAGGTAATGGGCATCAGTTTAACTGGTCTTGGAGAAATAAACAGTCTGGTTTTCCTTCTGTTCTTACTCTACGTGGAAAAGAGAAAATACACTATAAGTTATGCTCCATATAGAATGGCTCAATGTGTATAAAAGACATTTGTCTACAGCTAGCCTGTTTTTAGGGGTAGAGGAATGTTGTGTGGATTGGTGGATGAGATGGCACGCGGATGTGAGTAGGTGTGTATGCTTATGTTCTTGTCTGTGCTTCTCCAACTTCTCAGTGGTCTCAGGTCTGGTTTAGCTCAGATTTGAGTTCATAGCTAAGAGGCTCTGAGAAGCCAATTGATTATTCTATCTGCATGGGGAGAGCTAGCAGTAACCCTCATTCTCAAGGCAATCACACTAAGACACAAATGATTCTGTATGAAATCCAGGGTCCTCTAATGTTAACTACATCCTAATGCCTCAAGTTAGTGACTCATTAGATGACATGATATGATAATTTAAGCTCATAGAGTGAATTCGGTTTGCTAATCAGTGTACTTTAAAGTAAGGAGATTATCCTGGTTTATGAGGATGGCCCCAGTGTAGTCACAAAGGGTACCTGAAGGTGAAAGAAGGAAATGGAATAGAGAATCAGATGGATAGCATGCAAAAAAGACAAGTCACAGAAAGGGGAAGCCACTAGAAACCAAGAAAAGGAAGTAACAGTGTCTTTCCTCTATACCAGAGCAGGTCAGAAACATAAGTATAGCCCATTTTACTTGTGGGACCTCCAGAACTATAAGATAATAACTTCCGCCATTTTAAGCTACTGATAATTTGTGATAGCAACAGTAGAACACTAATACACCTGCAGTGACAGTCTAAGTAGATTTTTTCTAAATTTTAATTTTCTTTGCCCAGAATGTTGTCAGAGAAGGAAAAAATATACTGACATCTTGGAATATGGAAGCCAACAGGAGAAGGAGGTAGGAATCTTTCTATTCCACCTTCTGACTTTTGCTGGAAGCTCCATGCTTTGCGTGACATTCCTTCTCTTTCCTGCTCTCACAATGTTGCCTGTCATTTCTATTTTCAGGCCCCTGGTTCTCCCTTCATCAAAGATACCTGGACTTTACAATTCCTGAGCTTTTCAGAAGTTCTTGTTTGTTGTTGGCATTTCTCACCTACCTGCTACTTCAATTAGTGGTATTGGCTTCAGTCCATCAAACCAGTAGCCACTCAAGAGCCTGCTCCCCATCATCGGAAGCTGCATTCCCATTTTCGTGTGCTATCACTCTCCTTATGGTTTTACAGAGAATAAAATCCTTACACTTACCTCACTGAGACTTCCTGAGGGATCTTAAACAAGTCATTCAATTCATTATGCTACCTCTTATTTTAAAACTAAAACTAAGTGGCTAGGCAATGTGTTGGATTTTAAGTCCAGTCCCCTTTGACTCCCAAATCTCTGTTCTCATGGACTTCTGGCCTGGAGCAGTTTGAATCTGAAAAGCAGTGAATTCAGGCCTCCCAAATGGACA
Organism: Petromus typicus; assembly: GCA_004026965.1. Classification (NCBI taxonomy): domain Eukaryota; kingdom Metazoa; phylum Chordata; class Mammalia; order Rodentia; family Petromuridae; genus Petromus; species Petromus typicus. The sequence continues at coordinate 867 of PVIR01041707.1, read as the reverse complement.
AGTATCAGCTCTCTGGTGTCCCTAGTAAGAGGGATTGCATGACAATACCTTGATTTGTACCAATTTTTTTATTAGATTATCAGACGCAGAGTCTGTCCCTTGTAGCTGAAAGATGCCCACCCAGTTATGAACTGTGCTTCCCAAGTTCTTTCCTCCTTTGTCCATGTGGTCCCATGTGATTGCTTTTAGACAGAACCTAAAGAGGGAAAATGTGTCTTATCCGTAGGTTTAAGAGATTAAGAAGCAGGCTGGCTTCTCCATCCTCGGCTTTCTCCTAAGTATGTGCTGCCAGCTTTGGGGTGACTCTAATGTAGTCTAGAAGCAAACTGTAGTATGCCACTGGTGACTTTGAGTTTGTTTTTTAGAACAACTAATACAGTACTAGCTTAACTACAACTGCTGGTTTATGATGTGGAACCAAATCACTAGATTAGGATAGCACTTAGTCAGAGGTAGCAAAACTATTTTACTCTTCAAAAAACAGGGTTTGGTCAGTCAAGGTATATGAAATGTGATTGAAAAATGCAGTGTCTTTAAATTAAAATGACATGTATTGCAACAAAAGATACATTGCAATTAATCACCTTCAGAATATTCTGCCTCCCTGTGAGCAGACTTATCCCATCATTCTGACCACTTTCTGAAGTGGTTCTGGGTGTGCTCTTTGTGTTGTTGTGGCTGCACTGATATCCTGAATCCCTTTGCAACATTTATCTTTCGTGGTCTTTTTGACTTTGAGGAAAAATTAGAAGTCTCACGATGCCAGATTCAGTTAATAAGGGAGATGAAGACACTTTATAAAGTTTATATGAGCTTCCCTTTGCATTGGATGGTGCTTGACAACAACATTCAATGTATTTTTTTTTT
>PVIR01041706.1:0-12615 GCA_004026965.1 Petromus typicus | reverse complement strand
AGACCCTGACTCAAAAAACAATAACAATCACACATACAAAAATAAATAAATAAATAAAAATGGGCCAGGGATATAGCTCAGTGGTTCCGGCGCCTGTCTTGCAAGCGCAAGGACCCGGGTTCGATCCCCGGTAACCACATAACAATACTGGGCGTGGAGACTCACCCCAGCAGCAACCAGTACCACATACCACAGTGCCAGGCGTGGTGGCTCACGCCTGTAATCCCAGCACTCGGGAGGCAGAGGCAGGAGGATTGTGATGTGAGTTTGAGGCTGAGCTCAGGGCCAGCCTGAACCACAAAGCGAGACCCTGTCTCAAAAAAACCTTAAAAAAATAAAAATAAAAATAAAAATACATTAAAAAATACCAGGAACAGTTACTCTTTTTCCCTTTTTATCCTATTCAAGCTTCAAGCCCATTGGTTAATGCCACCCACATCCAGGGTGGGTCTTCCCCCTCAGTTTGCTGGCCTATTTGTCAATCACCCACAGTCATACCCAGAACTGTGCTTTACTAATCTGCGAGACAGTTCTGACTCTGGTCAAGTTGACACATCATGGTTAATGGTCATATCAGAACCAGGAAGGTCCTGGTGGGGCAGGCACTGAGGCACTGACAGCCTACAGATAGAAATAGAAAGTAAATTCATGGGAAGACGATGTTATGTGCAGGAGAATGAGAAGCCTTATGTGGCCTTACGTGTGTACGCACGCACACACACACACACACACACACACACACACACACACACACACTTTGCCTAAGAAACTGCATTCAGTGGAGGCACACCATGTGTAGAGGAAGCCAAGATGCTTCCCAGCCCAGCTAACTACAGCCTGTCAGTGTGTGGTTGGAGACAAGGAAACTGCTGCCACAAGCTTCTTTGTCTGTTCATTCTCCTGCATGAAATAATTGATAATGCATCAGGATTTTCCTCTGAGACATTCATCGGATCCATGTGCTTTTTAGTAAGTCATTCTCAGCCTGCTTCACCACAGCCCTCAGCAAAGCAATTATTTATTTTACTATTTGCATTTAAACCAAGTGGTATTAAATTAATCAGGGCAAGATCTCCAATATCACACCGCCAAAGGCAACGCCATCCCTGCCCAGCTCTTTGAAGCAATCTGTCCTCTCAATTACGAGACAGTCTACGAGGGTCAACAGGAGTTGCAGCTGACTTGACTATCCTTTTTATTTGGCTCCGATTGCAACAGCATTAATGAAAACACATGCAGCAGTTGGCTTTCCATCAACAGTGAGGTCAACCTCCTGCAGCAGAGGGCGGAGAAAATTCCCTGTGCTACATACATGCTCACAGTACCCACTTTCTCAAATTGGACAGCGTCACTTGGCCATCCGCAGTGTGTGGATCTGCACAGCGATCTGCCAGGTGCGAGAAGCCTTTACTCTCCTCCAAACAACCTTCTCCAATGCACCGCGGCCCCGAGGTTCTTTATATTCAAGAGAACACTCCTCTGGCGAACTTTAATTAGTGCTGAAATATAATCCCAGATAAGTCAAAGAGGATGACAATTTATTCTTGGAGGACTTGAATCAAATCAATACCCCAGGAGCCCCCGAAGTGCCAGTAATTTGTGTTTATTGTTTAATTGCATCTAATTTATTTCAATAATCAAAGAGCTCTTTGCAGAAGGGAGGCAGCCAGGCCCCCAGGTGTGCAGAGGCTGGTTGGCACATCACCTGGTGGGTGACACCCCTGGTCTCGTGGGTATCTGTCAGGCTGTACTGAATGACATGTCACCAGCAAGGTGACAGGGACACCACCTTATACTAGCTGCAGGAACCTCTTTCTCCTCGTGCACACAGAACTAATCAAGGAGAACAAGACAAAGTATCTAAGGCCAGGAGTGCTGTCATTCACGGGGAGCTGCAAAATGGGGCCATCTTCTTCGGTATAGAAGCCATGAAACCAGCACAGGTGCCCTGGAAGCTCAGGTGTTTGAGTTCCTGCTGCCTCGAAAGCCTCTCAGAGCCATTCTGACATAAACTCCTAGAACTGCAAGAAAGAAAATGAAGATGTAAATGAGTCCTAGAATTGTATGTTATATATTGTGAAATAGAAAATAGGAAGAAGGGGGGAAATGTTGAGATTGTAACAAAAAAGTAAAGAAACAAATTTTATGTATATGGGGGGCGGTAGGATGGGTAGGGCTATGGGAAAAAATGAGAATTAAGTTGTGTCTTATACTGGTACAAATCCCCATTATGGAGTGCAATCATGATGCATATATGTAATGTACCAATAAAGATTAAAAGAATTTTTTAAAAATTCACACAAAAATATCAAAAAAAGAAAGGCTGGCAATCGCCAGACCATTGGGTGCAGAAATTAGGAAGACACCAGTTCCATGACACAGGATACACTGTTCTGCTTCTCATCCGGGGCTCTTGTTCCTGGACCAGTTTGGAAAATGAGGGTCTCGCTTCTCAGCCCCTCCTTGCTTGGAATGGGGGTCCACCGAGGGGCAGCTTAGGAGCAGGACCCTACAGTTCACTTCTAAATTAGATACATACCTCCCTCTGAACTTTCTGAAAGTTAGAATTAAATACAAAAGGAGTAACTGTGTTATGAAGCAGTATGGACAAGACTGCAAGATGCATGCTTACCTGCTTTTAATGGCAGACTTTTTGACTATATACTAAGCCAGTCAGATGCAAATCACTGTTCACGATCCATCCATTCTTTAACACAGCTTTGACGTCTGCATGAGGAATATACAGTATTTGGCTAATCTCACTGGGTTGTGTGTAAACTGAAGGTGAAACTCTGATTAAACATAAGCTACACCAGGGCCTTGGCACAGACTCCTCCCGCCTTCTCCCCAGGGTCTGAGAATGGACTCACAGCTACATTTACAGGTACGTGCTCACCTTCTTCCTCCAGGAACTTGGAACCTGCTCACACCTGCACACATGAGCATGCAGGGAAACTGCAAGAACATTTCATAGGCTGTAAACTGTCCATGAACCCAAAGTGCTCGCACAGATCCCTGCATGCAGGCTGAAGTAAGAGCTCCAGGCTTCGAGGCAGGAAAGGAAAGCCTCTGCAGGGGGCGGAGGATCTGAGGGAAAGGAAGGCTCTCACACAGAGTAGAGGCCACGATACAGAGGCATCCTGGGCGATAAGAGAACAATTTGGCAAGATACAGGACTCACAAAGCCAAGAGCACCTAAAGCGTGAGGCGCTTCCGTAACAAAAGGCGGGAGCAGATGGCAGCCACTAGTCTGAAGGGGCACAGCTGCCCCTTGAGGGAGGAAGAAACAGTCACGCTCTAGGACACCGGGCTTGGGAGCAGCGTCACAACCACAGCGACGCGAGTACACTGTCACACACATCTGAGTCACAAACAGCACACTTCAGGAACGGCAGGCTTTTTGAACCCTCACTGAAGCTGGGGAGGGAGTGAAGCCAGCAGTTTTACCTAAGATTTCCATTGTCGTGATGTGGAAATATAAGTCGTCTGTATTACGACATTTCAGGGTACATGTACGTTGGGAGATGGCCTGTCATGCTCCTTAACACCTGCGCCCCTCACATACCATTTGGGGGCTGAGCACATTGACAATGTACTCTCTTTGCTAGGTGCAGTGATGCATGTCTGTAATCCTGGCATTCTGCAGGCTGAGGCAGGAAGATCTCTGCATGTTTAAACCTAGCTTGGACTACAGAGGAAGACCCAATCTCAAAAAAAAAAATAAAATCCACTGTCATATGATAAGAAGCCAATAGTATAAATAAATAAATGAAAGAGAAAAATAAAAGATAGATAGTAGGAAACAGGGTTAGGGATGGATCTTTTCTAAAGGGAAGGGGACAAAGAAATGGAGGGAGAGGGGAGAGAAAGGAAAGGAGATGGAAAAGAATCAAATATGTTATGCTATTATTTTGTTCTGCAAGGAGATACTAATAAAAAAATAAAGTCTGCTTTTCTAAACTCAGCATGTGGCGTGTACCTGTAACCTCAGAGCTCAGGAAGCTGAGGCAGGAGGATCACCACAAGTTCAAGCCCAGTTTGGGCTCCATAGTGATTTTAGACCAGCTTGGGCTACAACTGTCTCCAATAAAAAAAAGCCGAAGTCTACTTTCTAGCAATGGTTAAGTATGCAATAATAACATTGTTATTAAGTGTAGTCATCTTGTGGTACAATAGGTCTCCTGAATTTATCCCTCCTTTGTAACTAAAATTTTGAAACCTTATAAAAGCTTTTAATGTGAATGTTCTTTAGAATACTAAGAAAAATAAATTTAAAAATAAAAATCATGATCCAAGCATGGTAGTATATGTTTGGGAGGCTGAAGCAAGAAGACCACAAGTTCAAGGCCAGCCTAAGCAACATAAGGCAATGCTGTCTCAAAAATTAAAATAAGAGGGCCAGGGATTTAGCTCAGTGGTTCTGGCGCCCGTCTTGCAAGCACAAGGACCCGGGTTTGATTCCCTGGTAACCACATACAATACTGGGTGTGGAGACTCACACCCAGCAGCAACCAGTACCACATAGCACAGTGCCGGGCGTGGTGGCTCACGCCTGTAATCCCAGCACTTGGGAGGCAGAGGCAGGAGGATTGCTGTGATGTGAGTTTGAGGCTGAGCTCAGGGCCAGCCTGAACCACAAAGCGAGACCCTGTCTCAAAAATAAATAAATAAAATAAAATACATTAATTAATTAAAATATAAACAAATTAATAAGAAATATGACACAGATATCTAAGTGATATAAAATATACTAATGGTTTATGAAAAGATAATTTTAAAATCATCATATGGTGCATAATCTATGAATATTTCAATATTACTAGAAAAATTCTATACAACTATTTACATGGCTACGTGTCTACTGGGAAGTCAGGAATGTTCTACCCTCTTTGAATAACTTTTGTGAATGTTCAAAAATTCCACACAATGAGAAATTAGTTAATAGTTCCCTCCGCAGCAAAAACTAAATCTAATTTCTTTATAAAAGAGAATTAGACACACAACTTAGCTCTGGGTTTCCTGACACCCCTGATGACAGAGACTAGAAAGAAACGAAGCTGGGGCTGCAGGCTCATTTGGGCGTCCGTGTCCCAGCTGGGGAATCTTTGGGGCAGATGGCACTGTCCTCGGCACATCTGTCCCTCAGCTCCCCACCCTGGGTCCTGACCCATCCTGGGCGTGGCTGTCCTCATCAACTGCAAGCTATGAAGCAGTCAGTCACTCAGGCCCAGGGGGACAGGGCAGGGGACAGGGCAGACCTGGCCCTGGTGGCGAGGCATGAAGCTGGAGAGGGGCTCACAGATGTATTATACTTACGAGAACATTGCCAGGGATGACACCAGGGAGGGCACCTCGGACAAGATAGCACAGCAACCATCAGGACCAGGCTCCTGAGCCCAGAGCTTTGAAGCAAGTGTAAGCGCCTCAGCCAGAACCAGGGGGCACCAAGGCGGGAATGAAGGGGTGACACTGCTGGTCAGAGCCAGTTCCCGAAGCCAGTGTGTCCCAGGAGACTCACCGACTGTCCACTAACTCCAAAGCCACTCAAAGCAGCAGCAGACGGAGTCAGGATAGCATCGCAGGCAAGGTGGTATGCATGCTCAGAATCCCCCAGGGGTGCCTGCAAACGGGGGTACCAGGGTGGGGCAGGGTTAGGAGGTCAGGCCCAGCAGATGCCTGGCACCTCGCTGCTGCCTCGTGTGTCTGTGAACTGGGGAAGAAGGGGTGTCCCCAGCCCCATGCCGTCCCAGGGGCACATGGATGGCTGTTGGGTGGGGGTGATGGCTCCCCTGTTCCACTAATGCCCTGAGCACCCTGGGAAATGCATCTGATCACGTCAGGAATGAGGCCTGAACACCCGACAGGTGCCTGCCCGGGCTGCCCACATTCGGGAAGGCCAAAGGTCACCAGCCTTCCCATCACACGAGGCTGTCAGTGTGGTGAGCTCCTTCCCTTGCTCAGGGCCACTTTCCTTGGCTCTTACTTTTACTGGGGGGTCTCATGCCACTCCCTGTGCCAGGTGGGCACCACTATCTCCCCTGCTCAGCTGGCAGGAAAATCAGGAAGCAGGAGCTGAGAGCCCTCTGTAGGGAACTCACGGGTCCCCCGCAGTGCCCAGTGCCCGGTCAGCAGAAGCCGTGTCCCAGAGGAAGGGGCGCTGCCAGCAAGGACTCTGACCCTGGTGGGGGAGGCCACGGACTGTGCTCTGCTGACACCAGAAACAGAGCGTTGCTTGGGGACATCGCTATACTTTGCTGCCATTAGGCTTCAAAAACTCACAGGTCATTTATCAATTAAAATGGCTGATACACGAAGAGGCCTCACTTGTCATGGCGCAGGGAGCTTGAGGAAGCTGAGATTCCGCCTGCGCAAGTTTCCGGCCTGTCATCTGGTAGTGTGAATCTCTTCTCCTGACTTCCGAGCTATCTAGCTAAGCCTTGGGCAAAGTGGGGTAAAAGGTCACAAAAAGACACACAGGCCTAATGGTGCCCCAGCCCGGGGTGGGAAGTAGCTGGCAATGCCAGGCACCTCTGAGGAGCAGCTGTCCATCAAAAAAGAGAGAGCAGGTGACAGTGGGCTTTGATTCATCATTCCCAGCAAAGGGGCACCCGAAATGAACTGGACACACAGGACCATGAAGGGCGCGGGGACTGCAGGTGACCCAGTCTTCGTGGACCAGGCAGCCAGCCCAAGAGACACTCCTTCCCCAGGTTGACACCACGGATGACCCAGGAAGCCTGGGCACTGCCATGGGGCTCCAGCCCCCAGTGCGCGTGACGTCGCCGACCAGCCTAAGGCTGCTCCAAATGCAGCACCCCAGTGTCCGCTGCAGCAAAGACTCTGTGCTCCTCACTCCCTGTGCTGAGTCACAAAGGACTGGCAGGCCATTGGTGACCTCAGTCTCACCTCACGTGGAAATGAGCAGCAGTCTCCTGGTGGCCCCAGACACACGCCAAGGCTGGGAGCCGCTCTGCCCGGCATTCATTGGTCCCAGAGCTGTAAAACCAGTCGCAGATTTGCCAGTGCAGCCTCCAAGTCTGTAACCTCCGCGGATGGGGGAGGTCGGCCCGGCCTTCCAGAGGGGATGGTCCAGTGCTAGGTCTCGGCCAGTCAGACCTGGCTGTACATCGCTGTCCTTTTATTCACCAGAAGCCTCAGGAACACCCCAAGAGGGCAGAGGGGTTCCCTGTGGCTTATGGCAGAGTGATAGGCAGAGTTCTGGGAACTCTGGTTCCCAGGAATTTGTGAGGGTAGAAGCTTCCTCCCCAGGGGGCGGAGGCTCCAGCCCAGCTGGGTCTCCTTTATGGCTGCTGTCTTTTCCCAGTTTGGGGAGTTGTAAGATGATACTGTGTGCTCTGAGACCAGGGCGCTGCTTCACAGACCACACCATTCACCAGTCAGTCACCTGCTATCTCCCGCCACGCCTGCAGGGGGCACCCCAGCTCCCAGCCTCCCTGTCTGTCTCAGTCTCCACACCAGCCCAGGGGGCTTCTCTGTCACGGGAGTGGTGAGATGTGAGTCCATGTTCCTGCAGCTTCTCTAGCCTCTTAGAACCAGAATTCCACCCTCTGTCTTGACCCTGGACCCAGTACTCTGTGGCCTCCGCTGGTCCTTCTGCCGCTCCATCATCCCACCTGGCCAACCCGCCTGTCTGATTGCTCCTTCAGCCCCAGGGCTGGCTCCCCCTCAGGTCTGTGACCCCGTGACTCCTGTGGAAGGCCACTCCCCCCACCACCCACATGCCCACCTTCAGCTGAGACCCCAGCACAGAGGCGCTGCTTTTTCTTTGTTTCTCTTTGTAACACCCATAATTAGAACAGAATAACATCTAGTATAGTGCGATCCGTCTCTCCACTGGACTGTGAGAGCCCCCAGAACACGGTCTTTCTCTTGTACGAGCTGAATTTTCAGCACCGACAAATGCGCATTTCAGGGACTAAATACATAAGTATCTGGCTCCATCAGGTTTAGCAGAGACCCACACACACCCCCCAAGTTTGCATTTCCTGTGTAAGTCAGGAAAGACGCATTCCAGCCTCAGTCATGGCATCACCTGGCACGTGGCCTTGGGAAGTCATCTGAGGTTTGTGAGTTCAGAGGGCTGGGCACAGGACGCACAGGAATGCACTAGAGTCAATAGGAGAGGCCACTGTCACGTCTGAAATATCAGAACTGCACAAATGTGGCCTGTAAGAAATCTCTGCCATAACCAGTACTTCTCAGGCCAGGTCATCCCTAAAGTTTCTATAAAACTTCTCAATTCCGAGGCCTTCACAAGCTAGGAAATAGATCCCCCGAAAAAATTTGCTTTCATCAGGTAGTAATGGTTGTCTGGAATACAAATGCCCAGAGCATCTCCAGAAATGAGGAATTTATTATGGGTGTTGGGGTTCCCACTGTTAAAAAAAAAGATTGAGAAAATAGGGGCTCGAACAGCTCCAGGCAGGACCTCAGCAGAAAGGCCTGGACCTCAGCCGAGCGCCCCAGCCCCGCCGCTGCAGTCTCCGCTCCGCCCTCGTGCCCTGGGCTCAGACCCCACCCGGCCACCCTCACTCTCCAGTGTGGTTCCAGGGCCACCAAACCGAGCGCTGACGGCCAGGCCAGGAGCTCTGATGTGGCTCAGATGGGCCATATTAGGCTGCAGATGGGGCATCTCAACCCGAGATCCAAGTGGGACCATCGACTGTCCCCTCTGAGGTCCATCCGGGGTGTCCAGAGGCTCCATCTGGGCTGCAATTGCTCGCACTGCCGGCCTGCTGCCCTCCAGCAGGCTCCGCTTCCTAGCCACACCCGAGGTGAGCACCTGGTCTCCACAGCTGCGAAGGGAGCCTAGAGGGGCCACACGGTGATGTCCTCCTGTCCAGGGCTGGAAGAGACACCACAGAGCCACCTCTTTGTCATCCATCCTCCACATCTATGAGATGTCACCGAACTTTACAAGTACTAAATCAGTTTTATTGGCTGTATGATTTGATTGATCTTGTTAGACTTGACAAGAAATCAATTGGGAAAAAATATATGGACCTTCCCGGAATGCGCTCTCTCTCCCTTAAGGTAAAAGGACGATCTGACCCACACAGAGGAAGATCCAGGGCCTAGGGAAGATACTGCCCACCGAAGGCGCCTCGGAATGAGGCTCCTTCCTAACCTTCAAAGGGAATGGAAGACAGAGGACATGGATCCCCTGGACTCAGGAATACCCCCTGCAGGGACCCTGAAGGCCCAGGGAAGTCAGTACCTCAAGAGTCTGCCCTGAGCACACAGAGACAGCGCCAAGTCCTGCAGGCCACAGGAGAGGAAGGCAGCGCCCGGGCAGGGAGCAGCGGCAGCGCCCAGGGCCCGCTCGGTGTGTAAGGAGGGGCTGGTCCCGGACTGGGGCCACGCAGACTCTGCCCCTCTCTGGCTGTGTGACCTGAACCGGGAGCTTCCACTCGGCCCTTGCTGCCGTCCCGTAGAACAGGGCCTGCTGCATGGGGAAGCGTGTGCGGGGACCGCCATGGCCAGGCTCTCCTCCCTCCCCCGCCTTCCTTTCTTCCTTCCTTTTTTCTTTCCTCTCTTCCTCCTATCACCATGCTGAAGAGAAGTCTCACGTGGGCTCAAGTCCTGTGATAGGAGGGATGTAGAACGGACCAGAAGCACAGGCCCCTCTCCTGTCTCTACCTAATGGTAACAGCATATAGTGTTGTACCAAAAAACCTTTCATGAAATTCACTTTGAGGCTTGAGCTCCTTAATGACCCGCTCTCCCTGGTCAAGTCCTTTCTGCTGCTCCGCAGAGCCTGAGATTCAGTATGACCTCGGGCTCCAAGGTGCAGCAGGTGTTGTCTTCCAGGGCTGGCAGTGTGTGACTGTCATCGGTGTGTGTGTCCTGAAGACTCGGGCCTGTTCGTGGTATGAGGACCTCTCCATCAGCCCCAGGGCCGGGAGAACCGGGCTCCACACCCGGTGTGGGACACACCTGCAGCCCTGGTCTCCATGTGCCTCTGCTCCAGACATCTACACAAATCTACAACCTGGAGTCAGTTTCACTTAGTGTACTCACACACACACACACACATGCACGTGTGCACACACACATGCACACACATACACATACACGCATGCACACCACCTTACATCTATATACTACCTCCACCATCAGCCTGAACACACATATACACGGTGCTGGAAGACACACATTCCACTGCAAGCTACACTCCTGCAAGTGGGGACAAAGGTGCTCTGGGAGCAGGACGATCTCAGAGGAGCATCCTAGAGCTCCGGTGGAAAGTGCTCTTCCACCCACCCTCCTCCACCAAGCTGCCCAGCTGAATTTATATGCAAAATGCAGGGTAAGAACCACTCCCCTTGACACAGCCTCCAGCCTGAGCTCCAGGCTGGGTCCTCCCTGTCCCAGGAGACCTGTCTACAGCCACCAATGCCCACTGGAGCGGCCTTACGCCACCCCACACCTGGCCTTCTCGGCCCCAGAGAGCAGAGGGGGCCTAGCTCACCAAAGGCTTCCTTTTTGCCCTGGGCACCCCATCACAGAGATATTTTTCATGAGGTGACAAGACAGTTCAACCAGGGTTCCCAGTTTGGTATATTGGTGCCGTGGGCCTTAATCAGCCACCCTGTGCTAGGCACGTGGAGGCTTGTATCCAGTCCAGCTGGGGACTGCTGCAGTCAGCTTGATGGACCTGGTTTAGCAGGTGATCTGTTCCTCCTTCCAGCCGGTAACGATGCTCCAGTGTGAGATATACCTACCCTAGACATGGGAGCTCCATCCCCCATCGCTGGTACTCACTGGCCTGCTGCGTATGCACACCGCTGTTAATGCATATTCCTGTGTGTTTCTGATGAACTCACTTTCCCACACCATATATCCAGCTCTTCCTGAAGTTCAAGCCTGGATGTCACCTCGTAAAACGCCACTTCATTAAGAACCAGCAGGAATAAACCAACCAGAGAAATTTTTTATTGATGACGGTTGAACAGAGAAATATCAAGTTCACTTATCACTCCTCACAGGGGAATGAGACAATGAAATCTTTATCGGAAAATTCTGTGTGTCAGGAACGCACTTCATCTTGTCGGAGGAAGCACCGCCAGGAAAATATATAGCCTGAGATGAATGATCGCCGGAGAGGGGCCCTCAGCAAACACGCCGGCTCAGCACTTCCCGGGACGGGTCAAGTGCTTAGGCATCTGCCTCCTCCGCGGCTTCTCCCTGCCCTGCTGACATCCCAGGCTCTTCCCAAAGCCCTGGGACACAGAAAGTGCTAGCCCCCGGGGTCTCCCACAGCCCGAGGTGCACCCCCTCCGTCTGAGTGAGGCCCCTCTTAGGCTCCTCCCTGACTGCCAGCTGTCACAGTCTGTAAAAAGGACCATGAATGCCGTTCGTGTGGGAAGGACTTAGGTCAAGGTCAAGGTCAAACAAAGGCTTGAAGGCTGGGAGACAGGTCTTCAGCACCCCGCTTCCGCTCCTGGGTTTTCCTCTCCAGCCTCATGATCAAGGTCCCTCACCTAGGTCCTGCCCGTCCCAAACTCTCACCTCTCAGGAGAGATGAGGACAGAGCACTGTGCGACCTGGGACCCCTGAGCCAAGGGTGTACAGGACACCAGTGTGCAGAGTGGAGCCAGACAGTCTCAAGCAGCTGGACGGCCTCATCTCTTTCACTCATGCTGGTCTTTATTACACAGAGAACCTGCATTTTCCATGTTTCATGGACCTTTTTTTTTTGAGACAGGGTCTCGCTCTGTAGTTCAGGCTGGCCCTGAAGTCATGTAGCCCAGACGAGCCTCAAATTCACGGGGATCCTCCTGCTTCTGCCTCCTGAGTGCTGTATCCCGTGTGCTGCCCATAGGCACAGCCTGCCATGTCCTATGGTCACCGTGACTGTGGCCTGCAGGACTAGGGCAGCAGGGAGGGGAGGGAGCACGGAGAGCAGCATGGCCACTCTGTCCCCTCCCCTTAGTGACATATCACTTCGGCTCTGGCCCTCAGCCAGAATACATAGCTGCAGTGGCGCTAGGAGTGTCATCCCCAGACCCAGGACAGAAAAACGCTGGGTCACGTGCCCAGAGCGTATATGACACACACTGGCTTTTCCATAAATAAAACGCTAATTCCCACTGCTGAGCTGAATTTCCAGAGTCAGCCTTTGTGAACTGACCTTCCAGGTCCCCGGAGAGAGAGGACTCCTGGTCCAGAAACCACCAGCCCTGAGCACGTCAGTCATCAGAGGCGATCGGGGGTGAGACTCTGAAGTGACAGGGTGGGGCCTGGAGATCATCATTTTAAAGGATCAAGTGACTGGCCACGTTGGGGACCACAACTTAATCCCAAAGAACTTCCAAGGAAATGGAAATTCCAAGGACTGAGGACCCAGGTTCCAATGCCGTAACACGGGCTTCCAAACTGAGGGTTTCGTATTCTTTTTTTTTTAGGTTTTTTGAGACAGGGTCTCGCTTTGTGGTTTAGGCTGGCCCTGAGCTCAGCCTCCAACTCACATCACAATCCTCCTGCCTCTGCCTCCCGAGTGCTGGGATTACAGGCGTGAGCCACCACGCCCGGCACTGTGGTATGTGGTACTGGTTGCTGCTGGGTGTGAGTCTCCACACCCAGTATTGTTAT
>PVIR01041705.1:0-12609 GCA_004026965.1 Petromus typicus | reverse complement strand
AGGCTGGGACCTCCCTGGAAGACAGGAGGCTGGGGCAGGGTGTACAGGAGAGCTACTAATAATACTAAGACAGCTTGGGCTCCACCACAAACAATGGGAGTTCTTCAAGAAAGCAGGGATCCCATCATTTGACCAAGTACACATTTGGCTAAAACATATGTTACAAAATATCATGTACATTCCCACAATATTTATTTCTTTAAATTTTTACTGTATTTGTTTTTCATTTGTTTTTCCAAGTCCTGGGAATCAGTCCCAAGACCTAGTGCATGCTAGGCAAGCATTCAACAATTGACCTACACCCTCAACTCTGTATTTATATTGTTACTTAACAAAAAAATGGAAAAAAGAGAAATGGACTCTGCTCTACAAACTGTAATGTGTGAAATTTATTTGGGTCTTGATTGAAGCAAATTTAAACATGGACAGTATAACAATAAGTGAAACTTGAATGCTCATAAAAATTTGGTATCAGTTTTTCAAATAATAATTTTAATGATTTTCAAAATGACCCTTTTCTTTAGAGACACATGCTGACATCATCATCAGTGCAGGGCTGAAATAGTAATGCTAGTTAGAAAGAAGTAAGTGCTGCTGCTGCTGCCAGGCACATGTGGACACACCCAGGGAAGCAGCCTGGGGCGGCAGCTACAGCCGCAGAAGCACGAAGCCTGGGGACCCAGCGGACCTCGGCACAGACCTCTGCTGTTTGTTTCTTCACTGCCTACCACTGCCACTAAAGACAGAGACACAAGACCTAGGCAAGTCATTTGGCCCCTCTGAACCTATTTCTTTCTTGTCTTTTCGTAAAGGAGTTGCACCCACCCAGTGGGAAGTCACAGGAGAGTGGTGAAGCAGTGGTAGTGAAGATCGTGACTTCTGAGAGCCAACAAGGCAACACAAATCGTACCATACCTTGGAGCCATTTGAGGCCTGGTGCTTTTGTTTTTCATGTAGCCTGGCACCCCTCCTAGTGTGGAGACAGAAAGTTTTGGTTGGAGCAGAATACTAGGAATAAATAAGAATAATTTTGGGGGCCGGGGAGTTAGCTCAGTGGTTCCGGCGCCTGTCTTGCAAGCGCAAGCGCCCGGGTTCGATTCCCCGGTAACCACATAACAATACAGGGTGTGGAGACCCACACCCAGCAGCAACCAGTACCACATACCACAGTGCCGGGCGTGGTGGCTCACGCCTGTAATCCCAGCACTCGGGAGGCAGAGGCAGGAGGATTGCTGTGATGTGAGTTGGAGGCTGAGCTCAGGGCCAGCCTGAACCACAAAGTGAGACCCTGTCTCAAAAAACCTAAAAAAAAAAAAATTTAAAAATAAATAAATAAATAAATAAATAAAAATAATAATAATAATAATACTGATGGTGGAAAAAACAGTTTGGACCAAAGGCACAATGGTGTACTGGGCATTATATAGTGTCAGACTACAAACTATGAAGGAGCAGGAAGGCTCTGAAAAATTCATCCCTTTTGTGTCTGTAGAAACCTCAAAAACTGTTTCAGCACCATACTGGTGATGGGAGCTATTTATGGGGAAAGGGGGAAGATTTCATTTCAGTTCCTCTTAGTTTCAGAAAGTTCTATCCTCTTATACTAACAGATTTTTTGTAAAATAGTATATATTTCATGTATATTTCTTCACATCAACAAAATACATCATAAGCTTGAAGGGTAGTTGCAGTTTGTTGGCAAATAGAAAGGTGGTCTATGGGCTCATATTTCATTAATAATCCAAGTGCATAGAAGCCAGACAGCAAAAACACGAAGGACTCAGGTGTAAGTGTGGAGTACAGGTAAGTATTGGCAATATCATGAAGGTTCCTTACACAACTACTTCTTTTCGCCATGCAAAAGAGAATGTAATTTTTTTAAATTGAATTCTTTAATGGTATATTTAATATACACATCATGATCACACTCAATATTGAGAATTTGCAGCAGTATATGACACAAGTTAATCCTCATTTTTACCCATTCCCTTACTCACCTTGCAACCCTCATTCCCTATATAAATATGCTTTTTTAATATTATATTTTTTCTTTCCCCTCATTAGTTACCCCTACCCTTTTCCTTTGAATATTTTCTATTTCACAACATTTATCATACATTCTAGAACTCTTTTACATCTTCAGATTCTCAGAGAAAAAATACAGTAGCTACATATCTGCAACCTATTTATTTCACTTATGAGTTTGTCCTCAAGGTATGTCCATTTGAGTACAAATGACTCAATCTTATCATTCTTTTTTTATTGAAATCTTTATGGGTACATTACATATACACATCATGATTGCACTCCACAATGAGAATTTGTAGACACAACTTAATTCTCATTTTCTTCCCATACACTTACCCTCCCTACCACCCCTGTCCTCTATATACGTAAGCTTTGTTTCCTTTTTTTGTTATAGTCTCATTATTTTTCCCCTTTCATCCCATTTTGAGTATTTTCTATTTCACAATATATAACATACATTCTAGAATTCATTTACATCTTCATTTTCTCATACCAGAGAAAAGATACAATATTTACACATCTGTGACCTATTTATTTCACAAGGTATGTCCATTTAAGTATAAATGATTCAAACTTATCATTTTTTATGGCAGAGTAATATTCCATTCTATATAAGAACCACAATTTTTTTATGCAGTTTCCAGTTGATGGACATTTTGGTGGTTTCTAAGATTTAGCAATCACAAACTGAGCTGCTATAAATGTGGGTGCACATATGTCACATATATCACACATATGTGATAGGAATCTTTTAATTCTTCTGCGTATATACCTAGCAAAGGAATGGCTGGGACAAATGGGACCTCTAATCATAGCTTTTTGAGGAATCTCCACACTGATTTTCACAGAAGTTGTACAAGTCTACACTCCCACCAACAGTGGAAAAGGTTCCTTCTTCTTCGCAGCCTTGCCAACATTTGTTGCTGGCTAATTCTGAGATAGCAGCCATTCTTTGCAGAATGAGAAGAAATCCTAGTGTTGTTTTCATCTGCATCTCTTGAATGATCGGTGATGTTGAGCATTTCTTCATGTACTTCTTAGCTGCTTTTTCTTCTTCTGAAAAGTATCTATTCATTTCAGATGCCATTTTTGAATTGGGTCTTTAAATTTGGGTGGACTGATTTTTTTAAGCCCTTTATATATTCTAGATAGTAACCCTTTGTATGAGGAACAGCTGGTAAAGATTCTTTCCCATATTGTTGGTTGCCTTTTTGCTTTGTTGGTGGCTTCTTTTGCAATGCAGAAACCTCTCAATAGGATGAGATCCCATTTATCTATTTCTTCTACTAGTTCTCATGCTGTAGAAGATTTGTTCATGAAATCTTTCCCTAAATCAATGTATTCAAGAGTTTTACCTAACCTGTTTTGTAGCAGGTTTAGTATGTCTGTTTTAATATTTAGGTCTCTTATCCACTTTGATTTTAGCTTGATACACAATAAAAGAGACAGCTCTAGCTTTAATCTTTAGCAGGTTAAAGTCCAGTATTTCCAGCACCATTTGTTAAAGAGGCTATCTTTCCTCTATTGAGCATATTTGGTTCCTTTGTCAAAGATGAGGTGACTCAATGTATCTGGAATAATTTCTGGATCTTCTAATCTGCTCCACTGATCCTCAGGTCTGTTACTTTGCCAGTACCATGCAGTTTTTATCACAGTGGCTTTAGAGCATAGTTTCAGTTTGGGGATTGTAATACCCCACACCATATCCTTGTGGCTTAGATTTGCTTTCACTATTCTAGGTCTTCTGTGGTTCCAGATGAATGTTTGGATTTTTTTCTGTGAAATATGCTGTTGGGATTTCAATCAGAATTGCATTGAATCTATATAGTAGTTGCGGGAGTATAGCCATTTTGATGATATTGGCTCTTCCTACCCAGGAGCAAGGCATGTTTTCCCATTTTTTGATATCTTCTTCTATCTCCTTTTTCAGAGTGCTTTAGTTTTCAGCATAAAGGTCCTTTATCTCCTTTGTTAGATTAATTCCTAGATATTTCATTTTTTTGGGTGCTATTGTGAAAGGGATTTACTTCCCAATTTCTATCCTTATGGTCTACTGTTTGTGTATACAAAGACTACTGATTTTTGAACATTGACCTTGTATCTAACTATGCAACTAAATTTGGCAATTAGGCCCAGCAGTTTTTTAATTGAGTTTTTAGGATCCTCTACATAGAGTATCATGTCATCAGCAAATAATGACAATTTAACTTCTTCTTTTCCTATCTTTATTCCTTTTATTTCTTTCTCTTGCCTAATTGCTGCAGCTAATATTTCCAGAACTGTATTGAACAGAAGTGGTGAGAGAGGACATCCTTCTCTTGTTCCTGATCTTAGTGTGAAAGGTTTCAATTTTTGACCATTTAGTATGATGCTAGCTGATGGTTTTTCATAGATAGCTTTTATTAGTTTGAGATACATACCATCTATTCCAATTTTCTGTAGGGTTTTGAACATAAATGGGTGTTGGACTTTTGTTTAATATCTTTTCATGGACACAAATTATTTGAAAAACTGATCATTCACAGTTTGAATCATTTTGTTCCCCTCAGCTAGTATTTTATTAGTATGTTCTCTTAACTCACAGATCATTTTATTAATTCCATTATTTGTTTGTTATATTATTTTGTGCTCACTCAGCACCTTATTTATTTATTTTTCTCCATTCTTTATCATTTTATAAATTTAGTTGCTTGGCTTTTGATTTCCTCCCATCACTATCCTGTGGAAGTTTTAACATCATTTTATTTTCTTGCTTTTTTAATTCTTTATTTTTTTTCTTCCTGCTGAGGGTTGCAAGGCAATTATAGTGGAAAGATTTTGCTATTATGGAGATCTCTTTAGTTAGTGTCTGTTTTCCAATGATGCATTCTGCACATGGATAACTATAGGCCTTTGCCTCTCTCCTAAGATTCAACCACCTCTATTAATTTGGAAAGGCAGGGTGCAGTGTCACTGGCCTGACATTCAGTTTTACAGAGATAGACTGCATTTTGTTGTTGAAACAAAGACAAACTAGATATTGACATATAACCAATAACTATGCCACTGTATTATTGCCCATTTTTAAATTGCATGGGTAGTTGTTGTTTTGTTTTGTTTTGGTTGTTTGTTTTTGCTGTTGACCTTCTGGATAGTAATTCCTTATCAGATGCATATTTTCCAAATATTTCATCAAATTCTGTAGATTATATCTTCGCTCTGCAGTCTTCACAAAGTCTTGCTATGTCACCCAGGCTAGCCTCAAACTTTCAATCCTTCAGCATGTATAGTGGTACATGCTTCTAATCCAAGCACTAGAGGAAAAGCAAATCTGCAAAGCTGCACAACAGATGACATAAAGATCCAAGAAAGACTGGTATGAAGATGTTTGTCTGTAATACTCATACTCGAGAGGCTGAGGCAGGAGACATTTGTGTTTGTTTCTGACTTTATTCTGTTCCATTGGCCTATGTCTGTTTTTATACCAATACTATGGTGTTTTAATTACGATAGCTTTGTAGTACATTCTAAAGTCATGTAGTATAATGATTCTTGCTTAGTTCTTTTCAAATTTTTTTTCTTGGGCCGGGGATCTAGCTCAGTGATTCTGGCGCCTGTCTTGCAAGCGCAAGGACCCTGGTTTGATCCCCAGTATCCACATAACAATACTGGGCATGGAGACTCACCCAAGAAGCAATCAGTACCACATACCACAGTGCAGGGTGTGGTGGCTCACGCCTGTAATCCCAGCACTCGGGAGGCAGAGGCAGGAGGATTGCTGTGATGTGAGTTGGACCCTTAGCTCAGGGCCAGCCTGAACCACAAAGCGAGACCCTGTCTCAAAAAACCTTAAAAAAAAAAATCAGATTTTTTTTCTTTGTAGTTCTAGGGGTTAAGCAGTATGCTTATATATGCCAGGAATGCACAGTAGTGCTGAACCATATTCTCAACCCCTTCTAAATTTTTGAGACAGGGTTTCACTGTTTCCCAGGCTGGTGTAGAACTTGGGATCCTCCTATCTCAGGTTCCTGGGTTACTGGAATTGTTATGGTTATGTCTAGATATCTACCTAATGCTTTATGCAGTCTTAGGTGGGGCTTTTTTAGAGTGGCTGAATCTAGAGTACTACCAATTCATGGTGCAAAGGGTGGGTAATTATGAAATTAATCCACTTATTGGCTTGGCAGCATCCTAATCCTACAGCCTGGATACAATATAAGGGAAAGAAAAAAATCTTATCAAGTTCCTTGCTCCCTTATTGCTATTGTTGTCTTCTGCTTGCTATGAACTGGATTTCATCTGTGATGCCCTTCTGCCAAGCCACCCTGCCTTGAAGCCAACCAATTATGGACTGAAATCTCTACAAACTGTGAGCAAAACACACCTTTCCCTGCTTAACTTTGGGTATCGCATATTTTGTCTCAGCGACAAGAAAAAGTAAGACAACTATGTAAGTGCATGCTACTTTATTCAGCTTTCATTCATATTCAATGTTTTGTAAGTAGGTAAAAACACATATGATCACATTAAACAGCATAACATACCAAAGAGAAAAAAGTTCACCTCATTCTTTTGAAAGAAAACTTTATTCCAGGGAAAATGCACTAAAATCAGATTTTAGCAGCTGGCTGGGAGAAATCGAGTTTACACATCTGTGCGTAGTTGGGCTGAGTTTGGGGGAAAACAGCAACTAGTTGGGAGAAATTTCATCCCTGAGTGGATGGGCCATGAGCGGTGTTATCCAGAAGAGAGAGAGATTGTCAACTAACTGGCAAAGGAATTAGGCCAATATAGGTGTTGAGGGGTCTAAGGTATCTGGTGTACAACATTTATGACTAGAATGCCCAAGGACGGTTTGTCAGGTCTGAGACTTCTCTATTGAAAAGTTGAAAGTACATGAAAGAGAAGGGATAATGAAGCAAGTTCTCTAAGGAGATTGAAAGGGTTGTTGAGTTTAGGCAGAGGAATTTCCTTTGGGAGGAGAGCACATCTCTTCTAAAAATAAATGGGAAAGAAGAGCTGGAGCTCTAGGTGTGCTTTGAAACAATTGGTGGTATTGTTGGAAATGGCTTACCAAACAAAATTATTCCAGGTCTGCTTGTTCTGAGCAAAGAACTGGACAAGACAAGACAATGACAGTCCCAAAAGTTTATTTTAAAATGAGGGGTGAAGGTCGGATTAATGAAGAACTAACTCTGCAGAGCCAATCTGGACAAAACAAGTAAGAGAAAAAAGTGTAAAAATGAAAGTATACCCTAGGTCTGGGAGGCCTGGGACTGGACAAGGTGGATTCATGATAGCAGGCTCCACGTGGTGACTGCACACGTGTATAGGGCCCACATCTTGGGGGGCTCCGGAGTTGTCCTACATAAGGATTCAGAGAGTTACCAGGCTCTCCCCTGAGGTCTTGTAATTGACAGGTCCTGCTTATTTCCCTAGTCAGCTTTGCTATGCCCACCTCCTGTATCAGTGGAAGTCAAGGAATTCTTTCTTGAGAAATAGAAGACATGAAGCAGAGGCACACGCTTGTTAACTCCAGCTACTCAGATGGCTGTAGCAAGAAGATCGAATTCTAAGCTGCCCTGAACAGTTTAGCTAGATCTTGTCTCAAAATAACATGGGTTCGGGGAGGATTTGGAGGCGGTCGCGGACCGGACATTTTCACCTATAGGCTGGGGCAGCTCGCAGGCCCCAAACGAAGAACTTAGGAGGGCTCAGGATGCGGGAAGAAGGGAAGACAACACACGATAGTGTGACCGTCGTGATCTAAGAAGCACAGACCGTTACTCAGACTGCACATCGGAGTCCGGCCGGCACTCCCGCCTCGCGGCACCCAGCGTACCGTGACTAAGCGGTTACACAGTGTGGTGCGGAAGGCGGCACCACGCGATGACGTCACCAAGGCGAGACGCGCTTGCCCATGGGGTACAGTTCTGAAAGCCGGGGAAAGACATCTGGGAATTTCACTTTTACATTTGGTCTCTTGTAGTTCGAGGAGTAACAAATCATTGTAGTTCTGTCTGGGCTCGCAGCCCCGTTACCGTGGCAACGTTACGTCGGCCAAGCCCGCCGATCCCGCGTGACGTCGTTGCCCGGCACGTTCCCGAGGAGGGCTGGTGCTTTGCGAACGCTGCTGGCCCTACCAACTGCGCCCTCAAGACTCTGACCTCTCCCAGGTGCCCCGGCCATTTAGCAGTCTCACCCCCAGCTCTCTAAGAGCCTCCCGGAGCGCCCGCCGCCCGTGGGCCGCCCCGCAGCCCCGCCCCGAAGGCCCCGCCCCCGGGAGGCCCCGCCCCAGTGAATCAGCTGGTCTCGCGGGCCCGCGGACGCCGGATGCTCAGCGCTCCGAGGTTGCGGCAGCGTCAGGTGAGCGTGAGCGGGGCTAGGGCGACGCTGCTCCCCCGGGGGCTGGTGGGCCGGGAGCTGCAGCGTGCGGTCGGCGACTGGGCCTGCCGAGATGGCGCCCGCCTTTCCACCCTGAGCCGACTGCCTGCGAGTGCCGGTGGAGGAGCCCTGTCCCCGGTCCACACTCCCCCGGGTTTCCTCCTCTTCCCGTCCCTTGTCCAGGCTTGCCTGGGTCCCCTCCTCCCCGACCCCGGATCCCCCTCTTCTCCCCAGCCTCGCATCTGCCTTCGCCCGGGACCCCTTTTCTCCTTGACCCCTGGTCACCCCTCGCTCGGATCCCTACCTTTCCCCAGCCTGGATCTGCTGCTTGCCCGGGTCCCCCTGCTGAGGTGTCCCCTGCGCCGAGTCCCCTCGTTTCCCTCTTGCAGTCCCTGACCTCCTTGACTCTTGGGAGCCGCCCCGGGCCTTAGCCCAGTTCCCCGCGAGCCCGCGACCCTGCGGGGCGGCAGAGTCCCTTTGCGCTAAGGTGAAGGTGGAACTGAGGGTTTGGTGACGCGGATAGGCGACTGGCGGACAAAGAAAATGACTGTAGTATTAGTAACAAGTGTTTTACCCAGGTCCCCGAGTGTGCCCCTCGATCCCTCGGAGCAGAGGAAGCGTTGAGAAGCGTCTGGAAGACAGGCAGAGAACCCGGGCGATCTGAGGGTAGGGTCCCAGGAAGTGGCAGGTTGTAGAGAGCAAGCTGCAGGCCGGTAGAGCATGGGACTGCTAAGATTTTGGAGATAGGGGAAGAGAGGAACACTGTTGAATCCAGGAACAGCATTTTATGTCTAGTTTGGGA
The DNA here is from genome assembly GCA_004026965.1 of Petromus typicus. Taxonomy (NCBI): domain Eukaryota; kingdom Metazoa; phylum Chordata; class Mammalia; order Rodentia; family Petromuridae; genus Petromus; species Petromus typicus. Next base: position 3,416 of record PVIR01041705.1, on the reverse strand, counting down.
CAGAGAAGGAAATAACTGTACGCAAAAGAAGATCCTTGCTCTATTGATAGCTGGAAATGTTTTTAAACAGTTGGAAGGAATAAAGTTGTATGATATGTTTATTCTGAACTGGCAAATTCACGCCTGTAATCCTAGCAAAACAATTATTCACACTTTGTTTAACACATATAAAATTCGAAGGAACCATTTGTCTTTGAGTTCAGAAATACTTAAGAGCCTAGCTGTAGTTCACTTTTTAAATCAAGGAAAAGTTTTCCAGCTATTTTTATAATATTTGTATTTGGGGAAAATATGATTTAGGGCTAATTTCTATAACTTTGGTATTCCATAAAGGCATTTTAATGTGGAAATAATGTAATTCATACTTAGTTTAAATTTACTTCTTATGACTATTATTGGCAGATTCAGAGTTCATAGTTGTTTCCAACTGGGCTTGGTGGTACATGTCTGTAATCCTGGCAGTTGGGAGGTTGAGGGAGGAGAATTGCCATACGATCAAGGCCAGCCTGACCTACATAATGAATTCAAGTCCAGCCTGGATTACCTAGGGAGACCCTGTCTCAAAAACAGTTATTTCAAGAAAAATGGAAAGCTGTTTGGTAGTATTAGTTTTTGAAAGATAATGATCCAGAAAGTAAATTAACGAAGACAACTTTGGGAAAAGAAAAGGGTGGGGTTTTTTTTGAGACAGGGTCTTGCTTTATAGTTCAGATTAGCCCTGGGCTCAGCTTCTAACTCACAGCAGTCCTCCTGCCTCTGCCTCCTGAATGCTGGGATTACAGGTGTGAGCCCACAACGCCTGGCACTGTGGTGTGTGTTACTAATTGCTGGTGGGCGTGAGTCACTACACCTGAGATTGCTGTATGTAGTTACCGGAATGGAACCCAGGCCCTTGCACTTGCAAGGCAGGTGCTGGAACCACTGAGCTAAATCCCTGTTCCCAGAAAAGGTTTTATTTTTAAAATTTTTATTTTTATTAGTGCATGTTTATATGGGGAGTTGGTACATGTATATAACATAACTTAATTCTTGTAATGTCTTCTCTTTTCCCTCTCCATCTTTCGGTTTTGAGAGAAAATTTTGTAACATTATACAAGCTATTCATTTTTGAAATCCATTATGTCACTTGAACTGGATGGAATATCTTACCCATGGATTTTAGAATTTAGATTATCATTTGAAATGCTGTGAAAATCTAGATTGTTAAAGAAGCAAAGGATATGTTAACTTCATTGAGTCCTGATGTTTTTATTTATTTACCTTTTTTTTTTTTTTGAGACATGGTCTCGCTTTTTTTTTTTTTTTGAGGTTTTTTGAGACAGGGTCTCACTTTGTGGTTCAGGCTGGCCCTGAGCTCAGCCTCCAACTCACATCGCAGCAATCCTCCTGCCTCTGCCTCCCGAGTGCTGGGATTACAGGCGTGAGCCACCACGCCGGGCACTGTGGTATGTGGTACTGGTTGCTGCTGGGGTGAGTCTCCATGCCCAGTATTGTGATGTGGTTACCGGGGATCAAACGCATGCCCTTGCGCTTGCAAGACAGGCGCCGGAACTACTGAGCTATATCCCTGGCCCGACATGGTCTCACTTTTGTAGATCATACTGGCCCTGAACTCACTATGTAAACCAGGGTAGCCTTAAACTCTTGGCAGTCCTCCTGCTTCTGCCTCCCAAGTGTTGGAATTACAGGCATGAACCATCGTGCCTGGCTTTATTTACTTATTTTAAACAGTGGCAAAGCTTATTTGATAAAGTAAAAATGAAAAGTGAGGAAGAAACTGGCTCAGCAGAGTGAGTTTGGGCTGAATAAAAGAAGAATAAGCAAGATAAAAGTACACCCTGGAAAACACTGGGTGGGCTTCTGTGGGGAAAGCCACAGTGGCTGAGACCTGATTTTATTTCTTGAGTGATTAAGTTGAAAGAGTACTATTAATTAGTTTACCTTTTCATGGAAAACAGGAGCTTAAAGCAATAAATGCTTTGTTCCTTCTACAAGTGTTTTTTAAAGAATATCACTGATTTGTGAAAATCTCTGTAATTCTGTATCAACATGGGCCCAGGTGAGTTTTTGCATTGAAAAGCTATGAAGAACGTATGTGAGATTGTGCGTAGAAGGCCTGCTTTGACCCCTCTACTCCATCACTGTAAGGAGTGCTGTGAAGATTTTAGTAACTTCCAAATCATATATCTCCTTTTAGAAATTGGCAGAATTAAATTACTACATACTCCAGCTGTATTATATGAAGATTTCTTAGGGTTTTTTGTTTTGTTTTGTTTTAGCAGAGTCTTTAACCATTCTCCATTGATTATCAAATAATTCAGTTATCAGTGGTAAAAGTAGCTTTTATAAGTCCTTAAGAAAATGGTTGGTAATCACAAAATAACAACAAAGTATGACTTGGTTCTTTTTAGTATTCCATTCATTTTCCTCTCTGTATCTCCTATTCCTCTCTCCATGGTAAAGTCTTTAGTTTCTGTATTGATGTTTGCGTGTGTGAAGATGACCTAAACATTCCAAGGGTACAGCAAAAATATTTAAGTCAATAAAGTATTGAGAATTTTCTGAGAGGTATTGTACGTTCTGAGGGTTCTTGTAAATTTGAAGAAAATGTACAGTTTTCTCCACTTTGAAGAGCAAAAGACAAGCTTTTGGATTAGAGGTTCATTTTGTTGACCATTAATTATATCCAAAGAGATGATTAGCTGTAGTCTCTTTCATTGTACAGATAAAGCAACTCATGTTGCCTTTACCATCTTGTTTAAGTATTTTTCTTCTTAGTCATTATAGTTTTTTACTTAACACAGCCTAATAGGAAGATGGTGGGTTAGACTATGGTATTTGGGTAGGCTAACATCCTTTGTAATGTTCTTTTCTTATATGGCTTAAATTTTGTTGACCCAGTTTTTTAACTAAGCATGGGGTTGTTGTCTAAACTAATATGTAATAAGAATGAGTGTAGCGTCTCTTTAAAATGGAAAAAAAATTAGAATAATCCCACTGTACATTAGTAGGGAAATAACTAACCTTGCTTATTCATGCAATTGAGTGCTTATTCCCTAGTAAAAATGAATGAACTAAATCTATATGTGACAAGAATGTACATATCATTTTTGAATGAGGAAAAAAAAAGCAAGCTTGCAAAGGATATATATTGTAAGACACATTTATGTACAGTGTTAATACAATCACATACATTATTTCTTGACACATGTACATACCAGTGAAAGTTCAAGAACCTGTGTTAGAATTAGATATATTTAGAAGTATTTTCTATTTTAGAAAGCCAAAGCATATATGAAAATATGCTAATATCTGTTAAAACTAGATAATGAGTACATGAATTTGTTATTGACTTTTTTATACTTATATGTGTACCTAAAATAGTTTGTGAAATAAACACTTTTAAAATTTATAAT
>PVIR01041704.1:0-12624 GCA_004026965.1 Petromus typicus | reverse complement strand
GTGGAGACCCACACCCAGCAGCAACCAGTACCACATACCACAGTGCCGGGCGTGGTGGCTCACGCCTGTAATCCCAGCACTCGGGAGGCAGAGGCAGGAGGATTGTGATGTGAGTTGGAGGCTGAGCTCAGGGCCAGCCTGAACCACAAAGTGAGACCCTGTCTCCAAAAACCTAAAAAAAAAAAAAAAAAAAAAAAATCCAAACTTCCTAGTCGCAGCGTGTGTGCAGACTAAGCAAGAGGCAAGTCAGGCTTCTCGCTCCTTTTTTCATGCTTTTGCGTCAACACACTCATATGCTGTAAGCCCGACTGTGCAGGGACCCAACACACACAGCACTCAAGGACACGCTAGCGCATACTCACATCGGCGTCATCTCATGACCACAGAGTAGGGCCACAGGACCGCGGTCCCGAGGTCTCCAACAGACAGCGGTCTCAAAAGCTGAGAAGGAAGAAGTGGTTTCCTCTGCTCCACTCTGCCCTGCGGCCTCCTCCCACCGCAAATCACTCCAAGCCTCCCTTGTCAACCCGCAGGGATCATCCTGAAAGGTACATAGCTTGCTAGTGTACAGCGGAGATTTCTTGGGGCCGGGAGATAGTGGAGGTGACATTCGCTCTGTGGAGGAAGGTCAGAACACCTTACGGTTGTGTAATTAGAGAAACACAACCCGCTTTTTTGAGAGGAACAAATGAGGGTGGAGTCGGTGCGGGGACTTGGAGCTGAGCCCCCTTCAGCCTTGATGTGGAGGTGGGGAAGGCCTGGCTCCTAGCGCTGCCCTGCACGTGCTGGCGAGAGGGAGCCGGTAGGCCCCGCCTTTAACACAGTGGTCCTGCACTTGGGTCTCAGGCTGGTCTTCATCTAGACTAGAGTTGCCGGAAAACAGCAGGAACTTCCACAGAAAATAACCACACACATAGTGGCCAGATGGCCATTCTACATTATAAGGGATACCGGGAAAAATGAAAGGGGATGTAAACATGCCTTAGCGAGAACACTGTCTACAAACCAAATTTCACCCTTGTCAGCTGCGGTTTATCTTCATCTGCTATTAACTCTGACTGCAGTGGGGATCCAGTAACCCCACAGCATGTGGATATGACCTTTTCAGGAGGTTTTCTGCTACATTTCACAGTATTATTTCGAGTTTCTCACCTAGGTAAAGCTTTTAAAAAGCTCACTAAAGAATAATTGAGGGTGGCTGGGGATTTAGCTCAGTGGTTCGGGAGCTCGCTTTGCAAGGGTCCGGGTTCAATTCCCACTAACCATATACAACAATTCCAGGCGTGGTGACTCACGCTCACCAGCAATCAGAACCACATACCACAGTACTGGGCGTGGTGATTCACGCCTGTAATCCTAGGACTCGGGAGGCAGAGGCAGGAGGATTGCTGAGTTTGAGGCTGAGCTCAGGGCCAGCCTGAACTACAAAGCAAGACTCTATCTTAAAAAAAAAAGAAAGAAAGAAAGAAAAAAAAAAAAGAATAATTGAGGGAAGAGAATGTTACCCCTCATTTCTTCCTGAGATAACTTTCTAAGATCGGTTTAGGGAAGGAAGATAGGAATGTGAATGACTGAACAAGAATTCAGATTTTGTAAGTTTCCTGAGACCTGGGGAATAGTTACCTTCTTTTCCTGGAAAAGCTACAGCTCTAAGCACCTTCAGGCTCCCTCTGCCTAAGTCGAAGTTGGATATACATTGTATCTCATTCACAGAACAGCCAAACACTTCTGGGAACAACTCCCCATGCCTTGAAACTTCTCCAGGGAGCATCTTGCCGGTTCCACAGACTAAGTGAGCTCCGCAGAATGGTCTTGGGCAAACTGGGGACGGCTGTCTGATAAAGCAGGTTATCTACTAACACTGCAGTCCAGGGACTCTTTGGGTGGAAAAAGGGACATTCTGCTCTCTCCAGCGTCCAGAGGAGGGTGGACAGTAAGGATGGTGAAGGAAAGAAGGGAGAGCTGTGGGCTCCAGGCACACACATCGCGGCCTAGGAGTTCTGGCTGCCAGACACCGGTGGTAGGAATCCAGGAGGAAGGAGAAAAGTGCAGTATTTGCTCTTGAGGAGCCCTTGTCAGGAAGCGGGATTCTTTCTTCACTTCCCCTTGTGAAACAGATGAAGGAAGAGAATGTGGATTCACACCTTTTAAAGGATCAAGCATCTACTCTCTGCCCAGGACCGCCGTGGTGTTCAAAGGAAATGTCTGCCTTGCTTCTGGCCCTTGGGGCTGAGGAATGTGTCTTTCCTTCTTGGGGAAGCCAAAGGAGGCACACATGAGGTAATAAGGGAATGACAGGAAGTGGCACTGGATTCTAATGAGGCCCTCCAGGAAGCGGAGCAGCATGGCAGAGAAGAGGACAATGACACCCCTGAACTTGGGTTCTGTAGGTCATTCAGCCTGCTGCCTTTGGCTTCCCATCCTCAGTCGCCTTCTAGAAACACAAGGCCCTGTCAGACTGTGGGCACAGGTTTATCTCCAGGGTCCACAGCCGGCACCCTCTGCACCATTCACAGGAGCCTCCCTCTGCTGCTATCTGACATGTGCTGTCATTTGTCAACTGGAAGTTAAAGCTAAGCAGGAAGTGGTTATTGAACACATTTTTGGGGTCCCACGGGCCAGGCATTTAGGGGTCTCCTAGGTGTTTGGCCCTCATGGGGAGAAGAGATGTTGCACGCCGGGGCTAAAGGTGTCAGATCCTGTTTTCACTTTGGAACTATTCTTTTTCATGTGGCTGAAATCTGGAAACATGCTAAGTTGCCAAATACTGCCACCTCAGGTTCACTCAAAAGAGAAGGAAATGAAATTTTAGTTTAAGAAATATTGATGTTCCTTCCTTCCCTGAAATGCTTAGCCAATGTGATAGGAAACTTTTACTTTTTTTGGTGCTGGAGAGCAAATTTGTGACCTTGTGCTTGTAAGGTGGGCTGTGGAACCACTGAGCTAAATCCCCAGCCCTTTTATTTTTTTTCTTTTAAGACCTTTGAATGGAAAATGATGCAACATTTTTTCCAAAAAGGCTACTTTAAATTTTCTAGAATTTACTGTGCACATAAAAGAAATAGAGAGACAGAGACATAAATTTAAATAATTCTGTCCAATAGAAATATAAGTCATGTGGGTAACTTAAAATTTTCTAGTGGCCACAATTTTAAAAAGTGAAGACAGGGCTGAGGATTTAGCTCAGTGGTTCCAGTGCCTGTCTTGCAAGCGCAAGGGCCTGGGTTTGATTCCCCGGTAACCACATACCATACTGGGCATGGAGACTCACGCCCAGCAGCAATCAGTACCACATACCACAGTGCCAGGCGTGGTGGCTCATGCCTGTAATCCCAGCACTCGGGAGGCAGAGGCAGGAGGATTGCTGTGATGTGAGCGTGAGGCTGAGCTCAGGGCCAGCCTGAGTTACAAAGTGAGACCCTGTCTCAAAAAAAAAAAAAAAAAAAAAAAAGGAGTGAAGACAGATCTGGGTGTGCTGGTGTGCACCTGTAATCCCAATCTGGGTGTGCTGGTGTGCACCTGTAATCCCAGCACTCTGGAGGCTGAAGCAGGAGGATGGTCAGGGTTACAAGGGCAGCCTGGGTTACATACCAAGACACTGTCTCAAAAAACAAACAGTAAAGGCAAACATGTAAAATTGATTTTTATATTTTCTTTACCTTAATTACTCCACAAATGATATTGAACATGATATTAAAATCAATGAGATAGTTTACATTTGCATTTTTCTTGTATCTGTAAACCTGATATGCATTTTAGCTGCATAGGACTAATAATGGCTGACCTAAATAATAATGTTAGAAAAAGAAAAGGTGTCTGGATTCATCTAAACTCGTCCTCTTGTGTTGAAAAGGAACCCTGGTCCCAGAAAGGTTGGCTCCCTGCTCGAGATCACACCGAGGATGAGTCAGACTCTCACCCTCGACCCTGGCACATCTGTCCCCAACCGCCCCCCCCACTTGCATCCTGCGAGAGTTATGTTGAGCCAGATAGCTAGTGAGGAATAAAGCACAGTGTTGAAAAGAGCTTTTAAAAATCACTGCCTTTCTCACCTCATAGCCCTTCAAATGTACTTTTAAAAATAGAATTTCAGAAGAAAATAGCCCAATATGTACCATGTTGATCTTTGGAAATGATAACCCACCGGACTGCTCTGCTCTCGGCGTCCGCCTGGCACCCGGCAGAGAGCTGGGGACCAGAGCCGCTGCCAGTCCCTCAGGGCGCACGGGAGGACCCTTCTGTGTCCTGCACCCTCCGAGCCACCGTAGCACCTCCTGCCGTCATAGAGAGGACTCATGATTATTCTCAAAAGCCTTGAAGTAGCCGAGTCACCTTTTCTCATCCACTCTGCACATTTTGTAATATTTTGTATTTGAATTATGGCAAAACTGTGAAGCAGGAGGAACATGAGCCTTCCGAACCAGGACATGAGAACCATGTGCAGACAGCCTTGCTTCCGGGAAGGGGCTGTTCAGGGGGGAGTGGCGACCAGCATCTTTGCAACCAAATGATGAAGAAGCAAATTCCACAGAGCATCACCAACATCACAGAACGGTCTTTGATTTGCATTTTGTTTTCAATTAGGAAAGAATGGACCTAGTTTTCTAGGATAAAACTTAGCTCTCTTTGCACCAAAATACTGAGATCAGAGCAAGGATAAATCTCTGAGGCAGGGAGCCCTGTGAGTCATTTTCAGCCTACATAAATTGCCATCTTGGAGGCTGATGTATTGGTGCTAATGTGGAGATGCCCAGATGTCCTGCTCTGACTAAAGATGTGCTTCAGCTGGTTCTTGATTATTAAGCTATCTTCTCCCCATGAAGCACAGCCTGTCTCTGGACCCTCAAAGCACAAACAAGATAGAAGCAAACAAATTCAGCAGAGAAAAAAAAGTAATGTTTTTTTATGTGTGTCAGGTAACAGATCAAAATCAAGAATAGGCTGTGTGTGTAGGCAGGTGTGTTGCAAGGCTCCTGTGCTCATCTTGAACCTTTCTTTGCCTTTCTGTTCCTACCCCGTGACTGAAGAGGACACAACTAGAGATAATACATTAACGGGCTCCCACAAGGCCTGATGTCCCACTAGGTTCCGCTGAGGGGATCGGGACAAAAAACTAGAGGGAAGCAGTGTAGGGTGCAGCCTGTGAGCCCAAACCTGAGGGGAGGAGGATGAGAGGCAAAGACACACAACCAAGTTGAAATCTGAGGCCACAGGGGCTCGAGTCTCCCTTCCACAGAGCCCTGAGTGACCAGTGCGCCTCAGCTGTTTTCACTCAGACACTGGCGGAGCCATTAGAGTTCGCAGGATTCACCTGTCTCCGCCCCGTGTGGTACTTATCCGGGCACACACGGGATCACAGGTGTTTTTACTTTCCCTGCAGCCTGTCACCACTCCTGTATACTCTCTCTTCAGTGCTCACCGAGGAGGCCAGTTAGGCCTCAATCTTCCCATCGGGTCTCCCACAAAGCAGGAACATGAGATTGGGAGTTAATTATCCCTGTAGGGTCTCCGTGGGCTGGCTGCAGAGCCAGCTCCTATCACACAGCCTTTTCCATCCACTATGTCAACTGCTGTCAAAGCCCTGCCTTCCTCTTGCCAGGCAGGCCTAAAGTTGGCAGTGATACCAGCTGATACCAGCATCCAGACAGCATCCTTCTTGTTTCTCTGGAATCCACCCACACTTTGGGTGATTCTCTACATCCCTGGTTGCAGTCGATTCACTATTTCCTTCTGAGATCTCGGTTGATAAGGTAGCTGTGCACAAAAACCTTGTTCTAGCGGGCTTAGCCTTTAACCGTGAGCATGAGGCTTCTTGAATGTTTCTTTTGCCCAGAATCATCTTAGGTCTCTTCCCCAGAAACAGATGCAGAGATGAGGATTTATTTTTCTCAAGTCAAAGTTTTTAATTCTCAAAAGAAAAGCAATTTTATTTCTGTCAACCAGAAATCAAACTTAAAATCAGTCACTGTCAGAGGAGCTACAGAATAAGCTATCAAAAAAAGTCCATCAAAAAAGACCCCTCCAATGTGAAATGTTCTGGTGGTTCTAAATGCATAAGTGCAATCAGCTGTAGAAATAGGAAAGCCTTCACTATTTTCCTCATGTTCCATCAGACAACAAAATCCATGAAGATTTATATCAAAGAGATGCTCCCAGGAGAAATCTGCAAGGGGTGTAGTGCTGAGAGGAACAAGACAAGGAGGAAGGGAGGGACAGTGGAACTGAGCAAAGGTATTATCTCAGGCAGTCTCAGCCTCAACCCAATGCTGAGTGGACTCTGGAGCATTAACCTGGCCAATGTTGGCCCGACTTGAGTCAGGGGAGCTGGGCCTTCAGTCTCCCTAAGTCATCTGCTGTTGGCACCTCAAGACCACAGTGAAGCACCACGAGCCTCTGGCCTTCTGTGCAAATAGGTAAAATCCCAGCAGTGGAGAGTAACCCTCTGACGGAAGTCCACTTATTAGGAAGCAGAGAACAGTGCAGCTGAGGTGTGGGCATGAAGAACCAGAAAAAGGTCCCACAGACATGTGGAGAAAGTGTGATTAATCTATGCTTCTCATAGACCCCATATCACTCGCAGGTATTTAGGAAGGGGAGATGTGCTCATCACGAACAGCAATAGAGTTATTGCTGGAAAGGAGAGTTGTCTTTAATGCTTGGGGACAAACCCTTTGAAAAAAGCACTTCAATATCATTTGCTTCCCATTGGCTCAGTTAATGTACTTTAAAATCAGTGATCAAATTAGCATCCACAGTCTTCTCCCAAAGCACAGACCTCTGTAGGAATGCTGGTCACCAGGTGCAGGCAGTCTCTCTGTGGTCTGTGTGTGTGGTTGGTGGTGGCAGCGGCAATTGTGGGGGAGTTGTAGCCACACTTGCCATCTTCCTTTGAAGCTTCTAACACTTGGAAATTTGTCCTGGAAGCTTCTCTCTCATCTGCAGTTCATACACTTTTCAGCGGGAATTGAGCTGAAGCTGAAATCACCATCTGGCATCTCAGATTGAACCGGGTTCTTTGAGTGCCAAGAACTTCTTCTTTTGGCAGCGATACTGACTGAGATCTTTCAGAGACGCCTCTGGGGCTGGCATTCTCGACAACGCACAGAGAAAGCAGCCTGTCCTGGAATTTTGGAGGAGAGGTGCTGAGCACACTGTTGCCTCAGGAAGACAAGTGCAAGGTGAAAAGTTGAGCCTTACATTCCAAAACGTGTGTGTGAGTGTGTGAGTGTGTGTGTGTGTGTGTGTGTGTGTGCGTGTGTGTGTGTGTGTGTGTGTGTGTTAAATTATTGAGCTAAAAGTAGCGTGGGGGCGAGGGGATAGCGGCAAAATGATTGGTAGCAGCTGAATGCTGCACAAAGAGTATACAGCTCAAATCAATAAATGTAATTGCAGGGGCTGGGGAGTTAGCTCAGTGGTTCCGGCACCTGTCTTACAAGCACAAGGACCCAGGTTTGATTCCCGGTACCCACATACAATTCTGGGTGTGGAGACTCATGCCCAGCAGCAACCAGTACCACATACCACAGTGCCAGGCGTGGTGGCTCACGCCTGTAATCCCAGCCCTCGGGAGACAGAGGCAGGAGGATTGCTGTGATGTGAGTTGGAGGCTGAGCTCAGGGCCAACCTGAACTATAAAGCAAGACCCTGTCTCAAAAAAAAAAAAAAAAAGTTATTGCAGTACTTTCTGGATGCGAAGTGCTATTGCACCTGTGGTAGGGTGCAGGACATTGGAGGAGCAGCCTGAACTCGTCAGATGGACTCGAGCTGCATGGCTAACACTGCTTCTTCCAGATGCCCAGGGATCCCGTCACTGTTTCTCTGCCACCACTCGGCAGGTCCAGTGTGCTTTTATTATTATTTGATTTAATTTACTTTTATTTTGAGACTAGGCATCACTAGGTAGTTTAGGCTGGCATTGAACTAGGTAGCCCAGGCTGACCTGGCGATCCTCCTGCCTCAGCCTCCAGAGTGCTTAGATCATGTGCACCAACACGCCCGGCTTCCCATTCACTTGTGTCACTCTGGCTTGCTTTTGTGGCCCCCTTCAGTGGGCATCTTTGGAGAGCTGTGCACAAATTAAGAGGTGCTTGGAGCTCACCCCCAGCCAGTGGCGGCTCAGGTGGAGTAGGAAAGCCCAGGCCCCTCTCTGCCTTAGAGAAGCGCATGAATTAACGAGCCTGCATTTACTCCCTAGGCCCTTTCCTTCCCTGGCCTTCCCTCATTCTGGGATCGTTTCCTTAACAAGATCCTTTCCTACAGATCCTCAACTCAGAGCATGATTTTGTGAACCTGACTTAAGATCAAGGCCTAATATAAATATAAACAAAATACTAAGGAAGCTCAGAAGGGGTTGTGAATTTTGCCAGAGATCGAGGACCAAGGACAAAGATCAAGGACGATTCCAGGAGAGCAGGGCATGAGCAGGTCTCTAGGTATAACTTGGGTTCTCCCAGGCAGATGGAGCGGGGAAGCGCTGCGACACATCCAGGGCGGGGACAGAGAAGGAAACAGAGTAGGGGTGACAGGAGACACCGCCAAGTAGCTGGGGACTAAGTGATGAAAGGACTTGACCCTCATAGAGTTTGAGCTTTCAAAACATCCGCATCTGTGAGCCACTGGAGGTTTGTAGCAGGGGAGAAATACAGTCCATCTCTCTTTCAAGAAAACAGAACATCTAACAGATGGGTTAAAGAGACAGGAGACGGCTATGGGAAAACAGCTTGGGGTCCTTGTAATTCCCTGGGAATGGATGAGGGGAGCCGATAGAGGGCTCTGGAAGTGGAAATGAAGTGGTGGGTCTAGAGGGCCAGTGAGGAGACCTAGACATTAACCAAAGGGCACTGGCAAAATGCGAGAGATCAAAAGAAGCACAGGTGTTGGGCCAGGGATTTAGCTCAGTGGTTCTGGCACCTGCTTGCAAGTACAAGGGGCTGGGTTCGATCCCCAGTAACCACATACAACAATGCTGGGCATGGAGACTCACACCCACAAGCAATCAGTACCACACACCCCAGTGCCAGGCACAGTGGCTCATGCCTGTAATCCCAGCACTTAGGAGGCAGAGGCAGGAGGATTGTTACGAATTCAAGGCTGAGTTTAGGGCCGGCCTGAACTACCAAAGCCAGACCTTGTCTCGAAAAAAAAAAAAAAAAAAAGAGGCAAAGGTGTTGGCAGAAGACTGAAGACCAAGAAGCAGGCAGAAAACATGGGTTTTGAGGAAGCTTATTTTTGGATGTGATGACACTGAAGAAGCTACCTGAAAAAAAAATTCCCCCAAACTCCCAGAAACTTGAATAAAATCCTAAAGTAATCCGAGAGTGAAGAACAAACAGAAACACTTTGGGTATTCAGTCTCAGGAGGTTTTACTTCCAGGTTAGACCAACATTGTTTTAAAGAGAGACTATAAAAGTCAGCTCTCTGGATAAGAAGCAAAATAACAAAAGTCATCAACAGAAACTTGGACACTTTAGGACTAAGCACATCTGAAATTCCGTTTAGGGCAAAAAAGCAATGTTTTCTCCATGACTTTATTTTGCTGTTTGAATCTCAAGAGGGGAGTCTGTCAGGTCTAAAATCGGGTCTGCAATGTTCAATCGGTATGGCTGTTTGAAGGATGCAGTTTCTCTGCTTATGGCACTGAAAGCCAGAACACAGTGCTTTTAGTGCCCACAGCCTATTATCTGCCCATTGTGACATGCTGTCTGGGAAGCGGCTTTTGCAGCAAGAGTAGCTGGTGGCTAATTCCTGGCCCTTAGTTATCACTGTTCATTTGCTTGTGCCCTTTTATTGATTTTTAAAAAAAATAAATCAATCCATCCAAGTGGAAATTGGCATCCTGGCATTGTGTTGACATTTCAAATGGCCCACGATTGCCCCAAAAAAGTAAAATTATACTGCAAATTCTTTTTTTATTTTTTTAAGGTTTTTTTTTTTTAAAGGTTTTTTGAGACAGGGTCTCACTTTGTGGTTCAGGCTGGCCCCCAGCTCAGCCTCAAACTCACATCACAGCAATCCTCTTGCCTCTGCCTCCCGAGTGCTGGGATTACAGGCGTGAGCCACCACGCCCGGCACTGTGATATGTGGTACTGGTTGCTACTGGGCGTGAGTCTCCATGCCCAGTATGGTATGTAGTTACTGGGGATCGAACCCGGGTCGTTGCGCTTGCAAGATAGGCGCCGGAACCACTAAGCTAACTCCCCGGTCCCCTAAAGTTTTTTTTTTTTTGAGACAGGGTCTTGCTTTGTGGTTCAGGCTGGCCCTGAGCTCAGCCTCCAACTCACATCACAGCAATCCTCCTGCCTCTGCCTCCTGAATGCTGGGATTACAGGCGTGAGCCACCATGACCGGCACTGTGGTATGTGGTACTGGTTGCTGCTGGGGTGAGTCTCCACACCCAGTATTGTTATGTGGTTACTGGGGATTGAACCTGGGTCCTTGCGCTTGCAAGACCGGCGCCGGAACCACTGAGCTATATCCCCGGCCCTATACTGCAAATTCTTATTTATTTATAGCACTAGGGCCTTGGACCGGCTAGGCCACTGTTCTACCCCTGATCTACCTCCATTCCTTTTTATTTTATTATTATTATTTTTTTTTTCTCCTTGAGGCAAGGCCTTGCATACTTGCTCAGGATGGGCTAGAACTTACAGACCTCCTGCCTCAGCCTCTCAAATAGCCCAGGAGAATAGTCTTGCACCAGTGAGTGCTACTGTAGTACAAATTTCTGTTTTAAAAAAGTTTCAATTTGAGAGAAAACTTCTATATAAACACATAGTTTCGAAAACTGGATTGGTTACAGGGTGTGAAGCAGACCTCTCTATTCTGTGACAATGTTACATTTTGCCTTTTCCGCTTTGAAGATTCTTAATACTTGAATCTATCCTGCTCCAAGTAAGGTGTAGATTTCAGGAGCAAAACTACCTAGGGAAATAACAAAAGAAGATAAGAGAGGAAAAAAGTAGCAAAAGAAGGGGTTAATGGTGGCTGAACGGAGGAAGCATCCATGATCCCAGCCTCCTGCAACATTAGTCTATCCTAGCTGATTTCAGATTCTGCAGGTAAATAACAGACAGTATCATTTGTTCTTTACACCTGCTCTCAATTTCATATTTTATACGCAAGCATATTAGCTTCAGCCAAATGTGCTAAGTGTAATCCAGCTGGGCTGCCTGGCTTTGAAATCCAACTCTCCCACTTAATAATTGTATACATTTAGTCAAAATGATTTACCTTTTGACCTTCAGTCTCTTTATTATAAGTCATAGATAATAATAACACCTGCCTTTGGGTGTTGTATTACATAAATTAATTAATTTAGAACTTAAAATGGGCTTCAGTACGCAGGGAGTGATCTGTTGATTGTAACCATTACCATTTTCTATCATGCACAAGAATGAATTGATAAAATAGTCTATGTTTTCAAGTTTCCAGTCTTACAGGTGGAGACAGACAGGTACATAGATAAAGGAAATAAAGGGTGATATGATGAAGAATGTTTAGGCTACAATGGAGAGGTCACTAACAAGGGAGCAGAGAATTCTTTTGCTCAACTCTTTTGAGATGGATGTAATATCAACCCAAAGTAGTTTCTTATTTCCCTGACCCTTCGGTAAGTGATCCTTCCCTATTAAATGCCTGCTTTGCCTCCTTTATTTGCCATAGTTATTCCACTGTGAATAATTACATAAGCACAATTGGAGGCTTTTCAGGAAGGTCCATTGCGGTGCCTCTTTATTAACACTAAGAACAAAAGACCTTACCATAATTGGTAAAACTAGATTATATTTTTCTGACTGCTTATTTTCAGTATCATATTTCCTATAGAGACAAGAATTATTTACACAAAGTGAAAATAGCCCTTTTCTCATCCCTGAAGGTGGTCTTATTCCTTCTGCCAGTGACTAAGTCATGCACATGTTATTTAATTTGGGTTCAGGGAGACATGCCCAAGAGGAAGTAATCTGGGGGCTCTTGGAAAGGGTTTCTCAATAATACAAAGCTAACGAATGGAAACACTACTTTTCTGACCATTGTTGGCCTTCACGTGATGTCTGGTACTTCTACAGTCATTCTGTAATCATGGGGGGAGATGCTGTTGAGATGCTAGTACTAGCACAGTAGAAAGACAGAAATAGACACACACTGAAAACATCCCCTGAGCTGCTGCATTTGGCACCTGGGACCCACATCTACTCTAAACTTTCTCTGTGAGAAAGCAGCTTCCTAGTTGTATAAGCTACATTTGGATGGGTTTTCTACTTTTAATTAAGTCCTTCCTGTAGTATCCTGTATTATTGTACCCAAGTGTTTAGGGCACTTTCATGCAGGAAGACTGCATGGTCTGCCGGTTATGCGCAAAGAGGTCATGTGACTGACTCACCAGTGAAGTACGGACAGCGAGCAGGCCCATTTCCAAGAAAAAGCTCCAAGAGCCAGCCTTGTTTCAAATGCACCCTTTCCTCTGCTCTTATGACCAAGCAAGCTTGCTGAGATACCATCTTGTCCCCCAGTGGCTTTGTGATGAGCAGGGCCTTCCTGTTTCTTTCTTTCAGCAACTTGTAGCATATACAAGAAATCAATGTCATCATTTTGAACTGTGGAGATTCAGTCTGGTCTGCTGTGAC
>PVIR01041703.1:0-12614 GCA_004026965.1 Petromus typicus | reverse complement strand
ATGGACAATTCTTTCAATTGGCAGAAAGTGAACAAGGACATGAGAGTTGGAGCTCAGGAAAAGCTCTCTGACTTCCTGCCTTCTATCTCTCTTCTATTATTCTCCCTTGGGGAAAGCTATAGAAAGTAGAATCATTCTTCTGTACGGCATAGAAACTGAAGCTCCTCTTTCCAAAGCCAACCACAAATCCTAAAAATATTCCTCTAACTTTCCCTACTTATCTGTGTAAGAGTTGGCCATAAGGATATTCTTTGATCTACAGGTCATAGCCAGCCCCTCTATTTCAGAAAAGCTCCTGTCCCACACTTGGGAGGAAAAATGCTCCTACTAAGGTACCAAGAAGAATCTGAAAAAGGCTTACCAATTTTCCCTCCCAGAGTTTGTCACTATGAGTTCATACCCTTTTTGTGCAATCATATTGCTACATGGCTGTCTGTGCTGCATCTAATCTAAGCACAAAATGTTATAGGACGCTGGTGAGAGACATCTATGATGGGCAGGAAAGGATCATCCCCTATCTCACCCCTACAGAAGCATGTCTGGAAGGTCACTCTTTAGCTACTTGCCTCACAACAATCAGTTCATCACCTACCGTTTTTAATATCTTACTTTAGCTCTTCAAGTCTATGTAATATAACATCCCCATCCTGAGCCTGTTATTTAATATAACCGCCTCTGGGAAGGATTTCATACAAGCCTCTCTGAGGCCACTATTTGGAAAGGACCAGTGAATACCATGTGTGAGAATGGAGCACAGACTTGGTGGGAGATAGGATGAGACTGACGAAGGGAAAGGTGAAGAGGGAGTCACCATATCTGCTTTGCTTCCAGTTTAGTCAGTGACTGTTTGGGTTCAAGAAGAAATCTGTCGTGTTCTCAAGTGCTCATATGTTGTTTTTCATTTTCATGCAAAATTTTCCACTTATCATTTTTATTAATGTTATAATATGCCAGCCACCCATTCTATCCCACACAGACCAAAACTAGAGGAGTAAGTGCCCTTATATGTGTTACACGTAATGTGATATTAAATTGCCCGTTTCGGTATTTTTGCTTGCTTGGTATTTTTTCTTTTCACTTATGTCTTGCTATTAAATTAGATGAAGTGCTTTGGGTGATGACATGTCCAGACTGAAAAAGACTTGAAAGTCTTACCAATTTTCAAGTGAGTGGTTAAGAAGTATCTTTCCTGGACTCAATATATTTTTGCTCTTTCATTATGATATCAACATACAAAAAGTGGAGAAAACATATATTTATACTCAATAATAATTAAAATGTGAAGACCTATGGAATCTCTACAGGATCAAGAGAATGCACATTTCTGGCATTCCAAAAATCTATATCAATCACAAAATTCACACTATTCTCAAAGGTAATTGCTACTCCCAATTTTAAGATTCTCTTGGCTTTTCTCTCTTCTAAGAGGCTAAATCTTTTGTTTTTTAGATAGATGGATGGATAGATAGATATAATCTATACACTCCTACATGCCTAATAAATATCACCTAGTTTTTCATCTTCCTGTTATTTATAAGTGGAATTACATTTTGTTCCAAGACCACAGCAATTTCTGCCTCCACTTCCTGGCATCCCAGGGTATGTAGATAGCAATTTCAATGCATTCTCCTACGTGTTGTTATATGAGTGTAGAAATCACTTTTCCATAGCAGGGGTAAAATACTCAGTACCCACACAACTTAAAGGATAAGAAGTTGATGTTGGCTTACAGATTTTAGAAGATTCAGTCTATAGTCAGCTGGCTCAAAGGCAAAAAGCATGTGGTGAAAGGGCCTGGGTGGAGGGAAGCTGTTGAACCCATGGCAGGCAGGAAGGAGGGAGACAAGGGAGGAGAGACAAGAGCACGCCCTTCAGCTCCTGTCTCCAGTGATCTCCTCCAACCAGACCACACCTCCTTACAGCACATTTAGTAGTAAAATCATCAAAAGGCAAGTCTACTCATCAGGACAGTTCTGCATGATCTAGTCAACTTGCACACAGATGAGAATGATGTGGGACATTTTAGATCTAAACCATTATATGAAGTGTATTCTAGGCTTGGGTTGTTATCAGCCATGAGGCCACACATGTGACTCTTAATGGATGAGTTCATGAGCATCTTGTGTAGGGCAATATCAATGGCTGGAAATGCTGCTGGATTCTATATGCAGACTGTCAAATTTCAGTTTCAATTACATGGCATCCTTTGGTTTTGTCAAAGTAGTTGTTTGAGTTTATACTCCTACCACTAGGGAAAGAGAGCTACTATTGTTCCACATCCTCGCCAGCAGTTGATATTACCAGTCTTCTTAATTTCTGTTATTTGGGAGCCAAGCATAGTGATATCTCTTTGTGTTTTTTTTTCCTCATTGAGGTTTAATTTGTAAAACCCTAATTACCACTGGGTTTGAAAAGCCCTTTGTGTATTTATTGCCCTGAGTCCAAGATCTTTAAAAATTTAAATAGAAATTCTATTACTTGGTCTCCAGCATTCTGTTATTAATCATACTGAACGTTTCATGTCATACTGATAAGTATTGGGGAAGCAAAAGAAATTCACTCATTGAAAATCAATTTAAAGCTATATACCTCATGCATTCTGTTCTATTTAAGCTTCCCAATAACTACTTGGTCTAATGCTGTTATCTGTACTTTACAAAGAAGGAAATGGAGTCTCAGAGGTTATAAAATTTACCCCAAAGCAAACATTCTGTTTTTTTACATATAATGAAGGAATGGAACTGGAACTCAAACCCATTCCGTGTCTCCACACAGAGATTGTGATATCTTTTCAGGAATTGTATTTCCTCTGTAAAAGTAGGCTGTACAATGGCAAAATAATGCTTACTGTAACTACTGCTATCAAATCTATAGCAAGAGAGGGTCAATGGTAATCTGGTTAATATGACTAAATTGTTCTATTCCTAAGCTAGTTTTCCCTTTAAAAAATCCAGGTCACAAATATTTAAGCAAATGAATGAGTCTGCACTATTTGGAAGGATATCAATTGTGGCAGTAATTTGTGGGACACTTTAGTCACCTGTCCCATTTCCAGCCTGTGACAAGTAGTCATGAGATGATTAACACTGTTAGTGTAGAACTACAGAATAGTAAGTGACACTCAGAAATAAAAAGAAGAAAACATGAGAGTAATGCAAACTATTTTCTGAGGCACATCTTCACACAGGTAATTGATTTACTAGGACATGCAACAAATTCAAACAATAGGCACTTTAAAATTGATTTAAACCCAATTAAAGGATAAATATCAAGCAAACCTTCAGGAATTTATATGTTAATGGTACTCCTCCATCTCTAAAGATCTAGTTAAAAAGCCTGTAAATCCTGTAGATGTTGAAATAGTCAAATAACACAATTAACCAGAAACAAAGAATCCGTTATGACACGGCCCAGAATGCTAACAATAACTCGCAGAAGAAGGGTGGTGTTTTGTGCGTAATTCTCCCTTTCCTCTCCAATATTTTTTCTTTGCAGTGGGGATGGAAGCCCATGTCTGTGCATGCTGGGCAAGAGTTCTACCATACAGCTGTGTCCCCAGCCTTTTCTCGCCACTATCTTTACAAAATAACATTTCAATGGCACCTTCCCCGTGATGTGGACATTGGTGGCATGCACCTTTCTTGTGGACAACTTTAAACTTTGTGTCTGTGGATAGAAGCCGCACATTTCTCCTATACCATAGAAACTGATAGTAAAAATAATTTTATTACCTGGGTCTACACACTTTACACATATTCTGACATTACTTTTTACTGTACTTTAAGAAACAATTGCTTGCTAACAGAAGTGCTAGCACAGCGTGTACTTTTTAGTTGTCAATATACCACCATCCTTTCCTGAGCCACCAATTGGCTACAAAGATTTAAAGGTTCAGTGATTATAGGATTTAAATGATTTTAACCCCCTTTAAATTTGGAAACCCTTTAAATCCCATTATCTCTGCAGCCACTGCGAATTGAAAATCAGCTTGGCCTTTTCTAGCTCCAGGTCTCAGGATTACTGAGTTTTAAAGAGTACAAATGCTTTTCTGAAGTTTTCTAAAGAGCCAGCCCCAGCCAGTTGACCTACAGAAATAAAGCCAGCCAGTTCCCTGGCTGGTAAGTGCTGATCAGAATTTCTAAATAGAAAGATATGTGTGTTATACCACAAACCACCAGGAATCAGGTAATTGCTTCCTGGACTCCATATGGAGCCAGTGAATTAGGAGATTTGGGGTAGAAGAGCCGCAGATTTTAGACATATGTGTGTCCGTAAGTATCTAAGCTGAGAAAACAGAAGATGCTGTCAGAGACCCACAGAAGCTCTGAAGACAGAGGGAGCGATTCAGTGAGTTGAAGGCCATCTTGTTCCCGTTACCATGGATACCCTCTGAATCCTCCGTACCCCTCTGAGGTCTTACCTCTTGTGTCCTCACATTGATGTAGCCATAGTGAGTTCGAAGGGGCCGCCTGTATGTATAGGAGAATGGTATCCACTTTGTTCTAGGTTGTCCAAAGCAGTTTAGGAGCAACGGGAAATTCACTTCGTTTACGAGGCGCACAACCAGCAGGAAGAGGAATGCTGCTATGAAGCTCACCGCAATCACAGATTTTCTCTACAAACATTAAAAAAAAAAAGAAAAAAGAATGACTTTCAACTACAAGCAGTCACAAAGGGCTGACTATGCCTGCCTCTTTTTCTTTCATTGGAGGAAAGGATTTGTTATTTAGGATATTTCACTTGGAGACAGAAAATAATAATTTGGTGACCAGGTTGCCCTTGTGTGAGGGGCCTCTGAGAGATGATAGAGCAGTGTTCTTGGACTTTTTCACTTTGACTCTATCCTTATCTCCTTCCCTGCTTCTTGCTGCTCCTACTCAGCTTTGAAGACCCAAGTAAGATACTCAAAGGGCAGGCAGCTATTCCGGATTGCTCAGCCTCCTCCCCGCACGATCCTCTCAGAGCCTTCCATCCCAACCCTCTGTCCTGACGGAGGTCAGAGAACTCATCACTGCCACACTTGACTCTGAAGGAAAATCTACTGTACTTTTTTACCGTGTAATTATTTATGCAATTTCTCCTCCATGTACCTGAGAGTTCTTAAAGAACAGGGATTCTAATACTTACTGCATCATATTACTCTCTGCATCCCAAGGCACTCAATTCAGTACTGTACCCAGTATAAGCACTCAACAAACTCTTGAGTGAGATAAATGAATACAAGTGTTTTCCACATTGTTAGACAGTCTCATTATCACTCACACTATTTTTGTGTCTAGCACCCTCGAAGAACAGGAAACTACCTGTGGTAATGGATGTGCAAAAGTAAAATTCTACACGCTATTGACAGAAAGAAAACTCGGTGCCAAGTAGCATAAGAACTAGAATAAGCAGATTTCCCTAAATCTGCTGTTGGGTGTACAAGCAGGAGCAACCTCATCTGATGGGTGAGACCCAGCTGACATTGAGCTTGATAAAAATGCATGAAGTTTAGACAGTGGGAATGTGTGAGCATAACTAACTTCCTAGTTAGAAGAAAGAAAAACATGAGGGAAAGCTGGAAGAGTAAATGATCACATACCAAGCTGAAAAGTTCCTACTGAGCTTCCCAGTGATGGAAAATCAAAACCATTTGTTTGTTTATTTTGTTTGCTAACAGTGCACTTATAAATTAATTATAATCGGACATTGACGTTAAAGGGACCTTGTAGCCACAAGAGGATAAAGGTTAAAAGTGACTGTTGGAAGACTCATCCTCAGTTGCGTAGGGAAGAAAGAATGAGGGTGGAAACTAGGAGAGAAAAAGGTGGAAAAGGACAGGAGGGGCTCCAATTTGTTAAAGGAAGAAAACGGGGCAACCTGTCGAACCACAGACTCAGACAGCCAAGTTCAGGCAGGATTAAGACCTGAGCCCAGGTGACTGTGATCCAGGCAGGAGTTTATTGGTGAAAGCTCTTGGCTTCCTGGGCCACCAGTTTCCTGGGACTGGCAGGTCACCCTAGTGAAGCCATCCTGGAGATAAGAAGAAGGTCACGAGCAAGAGAAGGAACAGCACTGACAGCTCTGCCTGAAGGGCAGAGTGAGACCCAGGGAGTGTCCCCTCCTGCAGCTGTGCTTGACCGCGGAGTACTCTTCACAGAAAAAAAAAAGCATTCAGACAACTTTCTAAAAGTAACCCAACAGTTGTTGCCCTTGTGTTCTGTGATTACTGACACAATGTGTGTGGTGGAACTAGCTTCCTTTTCTTCCTCACTGAATCTCCCAAGGAAGAAAGTCTTGCTTCTTTCCTAGGCTGAGATCACAATCTTTGCCCAGGCAATAGGCCCAAAATCCAAGTCACAGACATGTGAAGAAAGTCTTCATTCTCATTTGAGTCCTGTAATTTGTAAAACCCACATTCCTCCGTCTAGCCAGCCTAATTTTCTAATCACCTGAAAGTCCCCTGAGCTCTGCCTCCTCAGAACCCCTTATCTCACCACTAACTACCACAACCTTCCCTCATTTAACCTTCTAATCATGAAAAACCGCTTTAATTTGCTCCTCTGTGGAATCATTATGTCCACAACACTGCAATGTGTCAAGGTAACAGCTTATATAAGGTGATGGATCTTACAAGTTTAAAGGGACAGAGCCCAGAACAGATGGCTACATAAAAGCAAAAAGGCGAGTCACTCATTAAGTAAATAGGTAAGGCCCTCTTCCCCACCCTCCACCATCCAGTCACTTGTTACAAAGCAACAGCTTGCTTTGAAGGAGACCCAGATGGAACTGGTGCTTCTGTCTGTTCCAGAGCCCAGCACGGCTCTCTTAGTTGCTGCGATACCTTGTGAGGCTGGGGATTTGGGGACAAAGGCTTGGAGGCCTTTCTGAACCTGCTGGTGGTGAGTAGGACACATGCATAATGCATACATGAGAGGAACATAAATCAACCATTTTGAGAAAAACTTCAAAACAGAATAAAAGCACAGCTGGAAAAAGCCTGCTCCCTGGTAATCCATGTCTGCCCATGTCCTATCAAAGGGAACCAAGCACTGAGCACAGAGGGCAGGAGCAGCTGAGATGGAGGCCAGGCGCCTGTCCTTCCGTGCTCTGCACACAGCCAGGTTCTGTACTGAGCAGAGGAGCTCCTTCCTCAGATCAGCCTTGCTGCCAGACTTCTGTTGTATTGCCTGGACCTGACAGTTTGCCTCTTTTCATGTCCCCGTATTCTTGCTTACCATGAAATCATCCTCATTGTGCTAATGATACTTATCTTGACATTTCACTAGAAAAGAACTTTAGGTTGGGCACAGAGCTCAGTGCTAGAGCCCTTGCCTGATATGGGCAAAGTTCTTGTTTGATCCCCAGGGTTGGAGAAAGTATAACCTTGAGTACATTCTATGCACTGTGGGTTGCAAGGATGACAGAATTCAACATAAATGTGCATTCTCCTAGTAATCATGTTTGCAAGATTATAGCCTTGAGCAACTACAGTGTCAGCCATGGATAAGGCTCTTAGAAGTCTACCCAGGCTAAGTGCAGAGAGAGAGATGGACAGACAGAGACAGAGAAACAGAGACAATGTGTGTATGTTTGTAGCAGACATGTAGGAGGTGGAGAAGTGAACACAGAACTCAGACTAGTCATCTACATGGAGTATCCACACCTTCAAGTCATAGGTGTTCACTGAGTCTATACTTAGTGCTGCAAAACAGAAGATTAAGTACTGAAAACAGAGATAAAAACATCCAAGAAAGAGGACATTCCAGTGTCATGAGTTAATGTGGCCAGCTGGAAGTAAAGAAGTGTAATATCTTGTGTCAAATGAAGTCAGGGTCTGTGGGATTCTGGAGCAAAGGTCGGTCTGGAGATGTGGGAGGGATAATTGTGGGAATGTCTCCCTGAGAGATGTATGCAGATGCAGGAGAATCAGCAGAGTGAAGATGAGAAACACGGTCCAGGCAGAGGGAAGAGCAATTCGACAGGCCATAAAAGGATCAGAAACTTTCACGTCATTTGATGAGAAGGGAACATACACTGTGCAGTGGGAAATGATGCTAGACAGAGTTCAAATCATAAAGCAAAGCTAATTAGCCAAATACACTGAGATGTAGTTATTTATCCTGTCTACATTAGGCCAATGAAAGGAAAAGTGCTATTTCATAATTCTAAAATACTTTTCACTCTCCTATCAAATGAAAAATGTATCAATCATTTCATTTTATTTGGAATTGTCATTAACCATATCATATTGTTTTGTTTTCTGTTATTTGACGTATCCCATCAATTAATGTATGTCATTATTGGCTTGTTTAGTAACAGTTTGAATCCACCAAAACTCAGAACGCTAGAGGACTACCTGTTTAGCTTTATGCTTCAATTCTAACAATTTGCTTACAGAAAGTGATCATTGTACTCTTCACTAGTAGACTCTTCACTAGGATAATCAGAGCATCCTTAGCAATAGACTCAACAATGACCGTTAGGTTAGAGAAAACCACAGTGAGTCCTTGTCAGTTTATTATGCATAAGGTTTGACTCAACAATTTTTTTAAAT
The DNA here is from genome assembly GCA_004026965.1 of Petromus typicus. Taxonomy (NCBI): domain Eukaryota; kingdom Metazoa; phylum Chordata; class Mammalia; order Rodentia; family Petromuridae; genus Petromus; species Petromus typicus. The sequence goes on along the minus strand of PVIR01041703.1, from coordinate 4,078 downwards.
TGCAAAAAGCTAGAAGTAAACTTAACAAACAGTCATTCACCAAAGATCAGAAGCATGCACAATACGATGATACAGTGGGTAGAAAATACAAAGTACAGTTCAGTCACAATGCGTACTTGACAAATGGAGGATCTTATTGTATAACTGATGACTGTTCGATCCTTGATTGAATAATAGCCAGTAAGTGAGCATTCACTGGTCCATGGAAAATGCACAGTAAAAACTAGAGAAATGTCTTTCCAAAACATTCCAAGCAGCTGCAAACCCTTGAACTGTTCACTGCAACTTATCCACAGGAGCTTTGCAGAAACATTACTGCACCCAAAGAGATCTGAAAAATTGTTTTACAGAAAGCTTTTCTCCCCTTTGTTCCTTGTTTGGGACAATTCTGAAGGGGCTCTTACCAGCTGAGACATTTAGAATCTAATCCCCTCTGTGCTGCAAGAATATGCATCAGAAATGTAACATCCCAGTTGCTTGCTCTTTAGAGTTGGAACATAACTTATCAGTCTTTATAGCAGAAATGCCTATTTCAAAATAAGACCCACAGAATTTATGATGTGAGAGAAAACAAAGTTTGTAGTGATTTGGAAATTTAGAAAATCTGAAAGGAAGATTAATTTCTATGTTGTTATTCTGTCTAAAACTAAATCAGTCATTAGCCACAGAATAAAGACATTAACTGTGAATTTAGTCCACTACATTATTTTTAAGTTTGTTTTTCATAATTGATAATCAATAGTGTAAAGGTATATTTTTCTATTTAAATAATCCTATATATGACTTTAAGTAGTTGCTTACCAAGGTAAATAGTGTCAGCTTTTGTCCACATAACTTCATTTATCCAATAATAAATTTAAAATACAGTGTCAAATGGATTATTTATATCAGTTCTCAATCATCTTATACACTAATGAGCTCCTACTTATTGCTCATTTGCAATCTACTCACATATCAGTTCTTCTCTCATATGAGAAATCATATAATCAATATAGATCTACAATGTGGCATTGGCAAAGCTTCAACTCTGGTACTTCCTGAATTATATAATTAATCTTCTTGCCATTTGTACAATGATGAGTTAGCAGAGCTCCAAGTATATAAATAAAGTTTCCATTGGCTTTGTTTTAGCTCTTGAATCAACAATTCATTTGGATCTTGTTTATTAAACTATAACTCTGGAAAAAATCTCACTCATTTTTATGGGGGAGCAGTCAACACAGGAAGTAACAGAGAAGTGAATAGTCGTGGCGGGTCCAGTCTAGAGAGTATCCTACCAGGACGGGTTTTGTCAGAAGAGTTGGTGATGGAATCATAAAGATTATAAAACAGAGAATCATGAAAGTCAAATAATATCAATATGGGAGAATCAATAGCATGTGAAAATACAGAAAGCTGATAAAGAGAAGAAATAAGGTCATGAGAGATCTTCTAGTTCACATCAAAGTGTCTGCACTTCCACTGTGGAATCAAAGGTCTAAAGATGAGATGGGTAGCACCAGAGTTGATTTGGAAACTTTACCAGATGAGAGATGGCCATTAATGGAGAGGTGGGCAGCCTTTTCAAGAAAGACAACATCAAGAACGACAACAGACCATTTCACCAGATGTCACTTACAGACACTATGTTTACTGTGTGAAAGCAGCAATTATTGCTGTTAGAGATTGGCTTTTCTTCTTGTAAAGGCATCTAGAAGGGAAACACAATCAAGATAGAATGTAAATACATGCATAATCACTGCAATATTAACTGAATAGTTAATGGATGATATCAGAGAGAAATACTTACATATTCTCCATTTCCCAAACAGGGAAATAAAGGCATAGGAAATTGAGTGATTTGTTGAAGGACTCAAATCAAGGAAATATAAAGACAGGAATGCAACTCAGATATTCTGACTCCAGAGCCTGTGAGTTAACTAAGCTGTTGTTATTCACACCTATGGAATGCTCTCAGAGAATGGGTTCAGGAATTTTAAAAGCTGGTACCAGCTCTAAGAAGGTTTTATAATGTGGTCTCTCAAAAAACAAAACAGCTAATTCACATGGAAAATTAAGAGACTGATGTGAAACATGGTAATTACATTTACTTAGAAATCAGTAATTTTGGACAAATTTAATTCATTTTGCCTAAATCTGGCTTTATTCCCAGTATTAAAAAGACAGCTACCGTGTACTCTTGGGTAGCACTCAGGGAAAACATAGCAATTATCTTTCCCTTTCTACTGGAGAACAACAGGTACCCTTTGCTTTGATAGTTTGTAGATATCAACGTAATGGAATTGGTGTGTCTTCCTTTCTCCACAAACCATGACCCTCTTACTCAGTGAAGACACTGCTCAACAATAGAATGTTTGGTGGGTGGGAAGAAAAGAAAAGCAGCAATGTAGTAGACATCATCAACATGATAATCTACGCTACAAATCTGTAACACATAGGAACTGGACACCTTCAGATATGGATATAGTCAGTAAGAATTACAACAACAACAACAAAAAGCAAGGAAATAGTGATCTCATGCACACCATTATGATAAATTCTTTTGTGATACAGCCAGTCCTAGAGAAGAAAATTATAAATGGCCAAAATCTCCTTCAGAATTTTTCCACGTAGGAGGCTTCCTATGGTTACAAACATATAGAAGTTTGTTAGCATGAGTGCTTATGCATTCATCAGATGACAGGTGACAGATTACACCAAATGTCCCAGAACTTATGTTAAAACCATGATGAAAAATATCCATTCATTAGTTTTTATACGCTGCTGCACTTATTTTATGTTTTGAGTAGGGGTGTTAGCTTTTCCTCACCTGACTGAATTTTTTTTTTTTTTTTTTGAGACAGGGTCTTGTTTGTAGGTCAGGTTGGCCCTGAGCTCACTATGTAACCCAGGCGAGCTTCAAATGCCCAGAAATCCTCTTGCCTCTGCCTCTCCAAGTGCTGGGATTACAGATGGGAGCCACCACGGCAGGCACTGTGGTGTGTGGTTCTGATTGTTGGTGGGCATGAGTCTCCACGCTCAGCACTGTTGTATGTGGTTACCGGGGATTGAACCTGGGCCCTTGCACTTGTAAGGCAGGCACCAGAATCACTGAGATAAATCCCAAGTCCCTGATTGAATTTTTAAACTACTGCTGTATCACATGAAAATAATCATAGTTGCATTCACTGAGTGCATTTCAGTTAAATTAGGAATATAAAGTTTATTTTATTTGCTTGTTCATCTTTGTCATATTGCTTCAGCATATGTCCTTTTGTACAGCAGGAGGGAACCTAAGTTGTACAGAAATACACAGCAGAGGTGAAGGTTGATGTTGAATATGCATAGTGAAAGATCCAGCTGGATTGATAGACGCTCAGATATCTAGACTAACAGGTTAGTTCTACCATGAAACAAACACTAGAGATTGGGAAGATGGCCCTGAAGAATTTTTCTTTTGATGAATTCTTGGAGAAATAATCTCCAGTCACCTGTTTTCCCTCCCTCAGCACCTCCCTCTGGGGCCTGGCATTCTGCTGAGGGATAAGAGGTGCTGACTAAATGGGGGGCAAGATGGGAGCCAGATAACAAAACCAGAGACACTCCTGTCCTCAGCCATCTTGGTCTTCATTGGTCTTATCTGACTGCTGCAAACATCTGCTTGACCTGATTTTACTCCTAACAGACAAGTTTGCCTCTTGAAACCCAATTGTTACTTGAAGGAGTTCAGGACCCAGAGACTGAGCACAAGCATTAATCCTGACGGAGTCTGGTGTCATTGGGAGGGAGTCCTTCCCAGAGCTTTCATAGCAATGACACTGACTTTGTTGGGACAATGATGGTGACATCAACTGGGGCCTCTTATTTTTATGTGAGTCTGCATGACTTTACATTACAGTATTTCTCTTTTCAAAAACTTAGACTAAGCACAGCCCGTGAATCTCTGCATGAAATGTTGTAGGAAGGGAAGGATGCTTGCTTGAAAGTCTCCTCCCCCCTCTCTCTCTGCTCTGTCCCCATGTCTCAAGATTGACCTCTCATCATTCTCCAGAGGCCCTTTGCATCTTGTGACCTTCTGCACAATCTCTGTAAACTATCC